>CM059255.1:20637434-20719934 GCA_030347555.1 Lablab purpureus | reverse complement strand
GTATAAATGTATAAACGTATAAATATATAAATGTATAAATGTATAAATGTATAAACGTATAAATATATAAATGTATAAATGTATAAATGTATAAACGTATAAATATATAAATGTATAAATCTATAAATCTATAAATGTATAAATATATAAATGTATAAACGTATAAACGTATAAATGTATAAATATATAAATGTATAAACGTATAAACGTATAAATATATAAATGTATAAATGTATAAACGTATAAACGTATAAATATATAAATGTATAAATGTATAAACGTATAAACGTATAAACGTATAAACGTATAAACGTATAAATATATAAACGTATAAACGTATAAACGTATAAATATATAAACGTATAAACGTATAAACGTATAAATATGTAAATATGTAAATATGTAAATATGTAAATATGTAAATATGTAAATATGTAAATATGTAAATATGTAAATATGTAAATATGTAAATATGTAAATATGTAAATATGTAAATATGTAAATATGTAAATATGTAAATATGTAAATATGTAAATATGTAAATATGTAAATATGTAAATATGTAAATATGTAAATATGTAAATATGTAAATATATAAATATATAAATATATAAATACACAAATATATAAAATATATTTTATAGTGGATTTTACCGATGAAATATTTTACCGACGAATTTTATTTTATAAAATATGATGTCAACTTTAGCGATGAAGTTTTACTGACGTATGACGATTCATCGATAAATTATCAATAAAATTAAATCTGTCGGTAAAAATGATCAGTAATTACCTAAAAAAAATTTTGTCAGTAAAATTTGATTGATAATTCATAATTTTTTTATGGAAAAACTTTTTTCTTTACTTGAACACATATTTAAATTTTTTGCCTTTAAATTAATAAAATATATAAAAATAAGATTAGGACACGTCATTTTACTATTAATTCTTATTTTTCTTTTTCCTACTAAACAACCAGTAATGGAAATTTAAAAGTTAACTTGTGATTTCACATTATAACTAGTCCATTTTGCTAACTTTCGCATATTGCACCACAATTTAAATTTGGATGTAGGAATAACAAATATAAAAGTCAGCCTCTTCAAAATTTGCTTCATATGCAGTGAATCAATTCATGGAAACGTTCATGTTCAAACAAATACTTATTCAATTCTTTCAGTATAATTTTTTTTTACGATTTTGTTTATATAATTGCGTTTGTTGGTATTTAGTCAAAAGTATTTTAGGATAATTCTTAGAATCTCTAGTTAAAACATTTGGAATTGAGTAACCCTACCTGAGATGAAAAAAAATACCATCTTATAGACCTTTCTAATTTCCTTCTGTTACCCTAGATTTCTAAGTGATATCTATCTCCAAAAGTCACCTATTCAAGTATTTTTAATTAGTATTTTTATAGATAGATTAGATATCCTTCCATAGAGAATTCGTAATGTATGAAATGAATTTTTACTAGATGATTAAATTGGTTGATTTTTTGTTAAATTTATAAAAAATCAAAATAGACTAATAATTCTTTATAATATTATAAAATAATATTTATTTCATAAACGAATTTTTTGTTCACTCCTAGTTCCAACACAATCTCAAAATATAAGCAGTACCCAATGTTAGGTAAATGAAAAAGGAAGGAAGTAGGGATATATATGATAAGAAAGGAAAGATAAAATCAGAAAGAAATACAACCAAAAAGCCATAAAGATACATTTAAGAGTAAAAATAGGATTGATTTGGATCAATTGTGTTCTTTAATTTCAAACAAGAGACCTAAAATAGTAAAGAAATGTGTGTGGGCTTTGAATATTTACACTTATACAAGTTGAATTATATATATATAATTAATAAATTTGTTAATTTACATTATTTTTTGTATTTAGGAGCTAGGTATACTTATAAAATTTTAAGATTCGTTTAAAATATAACTTGTTAACTTATTTTTTTTATTAGAAAATAGTTTATAGTTCATTATAAACAATGATTTATTATTAAAATATGAGATTTTCAATTTATTATCTAATGGTAAAAAATGAACATTTTGAATATGAAATTATACGTGACGATTCAAATATTATTTTAATAGACAAGTTTATATGTAAATTTTAAATCTAAATTTTAAGCCTTAAATCCTAAATGGTATCTCTAATTATAATCTCTTTAGGTTGTAAAATATTATGAGAGAAACAAATACATTTCGATTAAGGTCATATTTTATGGTTATGATTTTATTATATATATATTTTTTATTATGTCGAAAATCAATTTGACAGCATAAACGTTTATGATCTCTTCCTTTATGTCCTATGATAATTATTCCTCTAGTATTACGATATTTACCATAATGATGTTGTCTATAGATAAAATGATTTTGTAGATTGAATTTTAAATCTAACTAAATTAATTTGTAAGTTGTGATTTATCTAATTATATATATAATTAATCAATATTGTTGATTTATCACAACTTCTTTAGAAAACATTTTCAAAATTCTTAAAACATATTAAAAATATGTGACTTGATAATTTACTCGTGTTAAGAAAATGAGCATATATGTAAGTTAATAAATTCCTTATTTTATGTTGTTATGATCTTTGTCGAAAACAATTGGTGAGGAAAAGGCAACATATTTTTCCTAAGTCGAAAAGGCAACTAAAATTGAAGAAGGGAAGACGTCATGATAAGGTGAGATTGATGTCATGATGAACTCCACCAAAAGGGTCTCTTCTCGTGGGTTAAGGTATTGATTATGGTGGTGGCGCTATCATATCATGTTTGAATAAGGTTCTTTCAAAACTAAAATCTAAACACATGTAAAGATAAAACAAAAAGAAAACACATCTATGAAGGGAATATTACAGAAACATCGAAAATAAAAAAGCCAGGAATGGGACCAAAGCAGACATGCGTGTGATCTGTGACCACACTGTGCCCTAAAAAAACAACCCCTTTATCTCAACCTTCGACCATGCTCACAACCAAAGGTACTATATAATAAACAAAACTTAAAAGGCTTTCATAATGAACTATGTTGCAGGGACGTGCATGGGAAACCTTGTTTGGAGTTGCCAAACTGAGTTAGCATTTTTATAAATTCTTCTTCATTTTTTTAGTAAGTGTCAAAGGTAGTCCTATAAAGGAATTGAAATATATAGTAAATGCTTATTTTAAATATACAAGTATAAATGTGAGTGTATGTGATTGTTTTTAGGATGTATGATTATATATTATCGTTCGTTAATAAGATTGTTGAATCTTTGAAAGTCTTCTTTGATACTTGAAGATATCATATGATAGTAGGGTTGTCTGATTATGTTGTATGTGTTCAAAATGATATCAATTATCATAGAGGTTAGGGTTGATAAAAAAAAAATAAAAAATGATGGAAGTCAAGGTGGATAAATTACAATCAAATCATATTATTTTGATGGTTATGCTTTTAGGTAAGAAAAGTAATGTTCTAATTATTAGTTATAATTTTTGACTTAATATAGAAAACGTTTAATCAATTAATTGATATATAAGAGAGAATAATGAATTTGATTTTCAACTAGGCAAACCATCTATGTCAAATGATGTTATTTTTGAGGTTGTGAAGGAGAAAACTCCATCAATATTATGGCTAAACAAAGAAGTTTTTCATGAAAAAATCTATTTGCAACAAGTTTCTCTATGTTTGAGCTTCATATTAATACTTAACTTGATGAGCTTAATTCAATCTTAATGAAACTAGGAGACTTTGGTGTCAAAATAGAAGATGGAGATGCAATGATATTCCACTTTTCCTTTTTCTAAAATTTTATGAGAACTTGGCAAGTTTTTTTAGTGTAGGGAATGACCCCATTATACTTAAAGAGATTAAGTCTAACCTCTACAAGAAGAAGTTTCGAGTCACATAATTTGAGAGTGTATAATATAACACCCTACTTTTATTGTACGATATAAAGAAAATAGTATTAATTATATAAATTTTATATTTAACTTCTTCACAACTTTAAAAAAAATTAATTTGTTCTCCCAAGTGTGAAATTGAGTAATTTATAGAAATTTAACTTTATTTATGAAATAATAATATTCTAAATATGTAAAAGATAACCAAAATATAATTTTACTCTCACAAAATTAATTATTAATTAACTCTTAAATAAATAATTGAAATGATGAGAAAAAACTTTATGAATAATTAATTTATGATTGTTGGACCATGTGTGAAAAACAGGTAAAACACAACAAATGAGGGTTGACTTATGTTTTAAAATTGTTTTGGCAATTTTTTATTATCGTTTATTGAAATTAGATGATACTTAAAATTAAAGAGATCCACATAGTCTCTTGATGAAAATAAGTTGTAAAAACTCTTTATGCTAAAATAAAATCTCCCTTTAAGTTAGACAAATAATAATATAATTGAACATAGGTTAAAAGAAGGAATACAAAACCTAGATTTTTATATTGGTATGTCCGATAACAGCAAATACGTCCAGTTATCAATCAATATATTGAGTTTTACTAGCAGACTACCGATACAAGATATAAATATTATTTCAACTCATAGCCATTTTTGGCTAACTCGTTCAAGTATTCTTTCCACAAACCCCTTCTAGCTTAACCAAGTATTCTTTCAACAAGTCACTCCTGACTTAACCAAATATTCTTTCAACAAGTCACTCCTGACTTAACCAAATATTCTTTCAGTAAGTCACTCCTGGTTTAAATTTGAGTATTCTTTGGGAACGTAGTTACTCTTGGATAACTCCTTTACAAGATATAGAGAGTGTGATTAAAAATCACAAGGTAGCTAGTCTAGAAGGGCTACCTCTTACAGACGAATACAAATGATAAGTTTTCTTCTAGAGTTTAGTAATAAATACAGAAGTGTTCTTCTAAAACTTTAAAAGAATGAGGATAGAAAACAACAAAGATTCAACACTTTAGTAAAATTCACATTCTTTGTTTTCTTCCTTGAACTGGACTCTTATATAGTGTTTGAAATCAAATAGCCGTTAGAGTCTCGTTCTGACATCTTTAGCTTTAGATTGACATCAATAACTTGATCTTCAATCGCCTGTTTGAGGCTTCACGTAGAGTGCATTATATGCAACTCTTTATGCAATAAATGCAAGTTTCTTCTTTTAAAACAAAACATGATAACTTGTAGCACTTATCCTACATTAGACAATGAGCTTTAATTACTTCATTTAGAGTAAGCAGACTTTCATACATGGTACACTACAAAAAAGATTGTTTTTACTAATCATATTATTGACCTATATAACGATAAAATTGGTCACTAATTGAATTAGACTAATTTAGAATCTAATTTAGAATCTAATTTAGTAAGTGGCTAAAACTTTGGTAGCTAATGTTAAAAACTGTTATGATTTAAAAACCAATTTAGTTACTATTATGTAGAAACCTATTTCATAATTTTTTAAGAAAAAAGCTACAAAAAAATATAGTTTCTATTATAATAAAAACTATTTTAGATACCAATAATTTTTAGTTCATAAAATAAGTTCTAATTTAGTCACTATAATAACTAATCATTTTTTGTTTCTAAATTAGTTTATATTTAATGAATTTCTTTTAGTGGTAGATGTACTCCAAAAATTGACAAAGTTGGGTACGTCAGAAATTTGGTGTGATAAAGCAACTTTAGCTCTTCTTTCAAAGGATGCTTGAGAAGACGGAAAATATCCTTTAAGATTGTGCTTAGGATGATATGAAGAATGTTCCTGTAATTTAAAGAAATAAATATTAATATTAATGTTGATGAAGCATATCATTTGATGACGATGACTTATTATCTGATGAACTAAAAGGGTACCGTCTATTAGACGATGCAAGCATGATCTGATATAATGGATCATCTAACGAGGTGCATCATTTGTCACGAGTAAATTCCTTTGATTTTGTATACTTTAATGTTCTTAAGCAATGATTCAAAACCTTGGGATGTTAGACTTTTCTCTAACACCATGATTAGGAGTTTACATATGAGTTTACATTAGATTCTAAATTAGTCACTAATTGAATTCATATAAAAAATTGGTCACTAATTGTTTTCTTCTTTATTCATCTATCTATGTAAACTCATATGGTTTTAATGTTTGTTTTATCCTTTTAGACAAGAAACCTAAACTAGTTGAATTCTTTCGTGACGACTAGAATCCATTCATATACATTTTTTTTGTTTATGCTTTTATAAGGTTTTATGATAGGGTTAAATATGTTTTTAGTTTTTGAAGTATTTTCAAAATTGTATTTTGTCCTTATACTTTATAAATAGCTGTAAATGATCTTTGATGACATATAAAAACATATGCAAAGAGAAAAAAATGAGAGAAAATGGAAGAGAAAAAAGCGAAAGAAACTTAAGAAAGAGATGATAATGAAGTAGGAAACTATGAAAAAGAAAAATAAGAGATAAAAAAAAATTCGGACATATGATCAAAGATCATTTACACGAGTTTATAAAGCATAAAGACTAAATAAATCCAAAGTTTATCTCAGGAATGAAACACAATTTTGACAAATAATTCAAGGACTAAAAATATATTTAACCCTTTATGATAAACGAATGTATAAGATGCTTAGTTTCTAAAGGATGATTTAGTCTTAGTCTGATCTCCAATTACATGCTCATGTGGATGATGCTCCAGATGTGTCCATTCTTTGGTTTGATTTGTGCTGTTGGAACATCATCTAGTGTTGGTAGGATATCCTCTAACAGTGGTACTTCATCTGACTTAACTTCATTTGTTCCCCAATCTGCACATTCACCAAATTATCTTCAAAATTTGGCAGTCTTTTACCGTCTATAAAGCATCATTAAACTTATTTATAGATTCATGGGAATACCCTTATAGTGTTTAGTAACTAGATTGATGAATTAGAATATGTTACCTTCTTCAGAATCAAAGAAGTTAAATAAAGTTCCCTTGCCTCCTTTATATGTAAACCCTCGCAACAATTGTATAACGGTGAATAAGGAAACGTACGTGTCTAGGCTTTAATGATTTACATTTTACTTTTACTTCTGATGGGCAAGAGCTGCTTATGGGAACCGTGTAATTAGCTTGCAGACTTTGCCGGTGAAGCTATAAGACTTGCCTTTTAAGCCAGGGCTAATAAATTACCCTGCTTCCTTTTTTTTACCATATTCAAGTCCTAAAAAGATAGGAACCAAAACCATGATATGTGAACCTCTTTTGGACCAACCAGGGAGAAGCAAACAACAGCTACTGGTACAACATAAGGCAAACAGTGAGCATTTAGTAGAGAAGAAGATGAAGAAGAGGTATGAAGCTAGATAAACAAATAATAAATTAGAAAAGAAAAGTTAAGAGAGACAAAAACAAAAGAAAAGTAACACTAGTGTTGTATACTATAGCTAGAGATAGATAGGGAGGAGTTTCGAAAACTGTGCCACTTGTCAAAAGTAATTGGAAACATCTATTATTTCCTTGTGTTGTGTGGCCTTTTCAAGTTGTAACATTTTAGTGGACAATATCTAACCAACCATCCCAAAGTGACATTTTTATAAGTATTCTTTTCATAAGAATTTTAGATTATCTTTTGGCTCTTTCCAATGAAGAAAATTGTCTTTACATAATTATAAATCTACATTATTTGCTGTCTTTCTATCTAGCTCGCAACTTTGGGTCATCAACGTCATTGTGGTAAAGCAGGGATAAATTAAAATACAAAGACAAGAAGTTGCCAAGAAATTAAAGTCATGTTTATGGTTATGGACCTGCACAATTTTAATGTTTATTCTAAGAGAATATGCATTTTGCATCAGATTTTACATCTACTTTTGCACATAACAACAAACATGGAAAAGTATGCGTCAATTTTCCATATTTCTAAAATAACGATTTCTTTGTTTGTTTTCTTGAGAAGGAAAAAAATCACTATAGAAAGATGGTAAATGGTTTTCAAAAGTTGATGATTACCAAATTGAAGGGTCAAGGCTGAGTCAAATAATACGAATAATTTCATCCTAGTTCATGTGCAAAATGATGACTTGCTATGATTATTACATTGCCAAGCCAAAACCCTGATCCTAAACTCAATTTAGATTAAACTTCAAGTTTGGGTTATCGATGTTGAAGAAACACATTACTGCATGCCCACGTAAAATGAAGCTAATGCTGATCCATTACTCTCTTTGTCTCTCCTATTGAAATTTTCCACATCATAAGGTAAAAAAAAAACTGAAGCATTAGCTATAAGCTATGCTTTATTTTATGTTCCTGTGTTGTCCTTTGCTCGTGGACCACCTCCACTCCACTGCTAGAAAAATATAGATCATGTATTTTCACAAGTTTCCTATATATATATACACCCCAAAAGGATAGGGTAACGAGAACCACGAATGTAAATATGCATAAACATACACACTACGCACCTAGTTTCAACTGAAACCAAGACACTTATTAGGAGAAGCAAGGAGAGAGAGAAGGGAGGGATAGAGTGTGTTCCAAGACACAATGATTACATGGTCTTGGGGAAGCAGAAAGGGTGGCGTGGACATAGTCACATAGCTAAGAGTATGGAAGAACGTGGGGCTTGACCAAGGAATGGAAACGCCAAAAGGGAAAGTGCAAAGTATAAAATGACCCCCCAAAAGAGGGAAAAATGAAGAAATATATATAGTATAAAATTGAACTACTAACTGAAAAATAAAAAATGGAAAGAAAGAAAAGGTTAAGGTAAGCTTTTTTATCATGATGATAACTATTCAGCCTTTCTGGTCCTTGGTCGGTCGACAATCTGTGTTGTGTTCACTCTGTTGTTCTTGCTTGTGTTTCCCATCCCCATCTCTCTTTCTCTCTCTCCCTCTCTCACACACACAGCTAGTGCAATTATACACTTTGAACCAATCAGAAGCAGCAAAAAATTAGTGTTACTTTATGAGATTATACTATAGTGCTGTGGCTATAATACATTATATTGTATTTTTTTGTTGTGTTAGAAAGATGCCACTCCACAGACAGCCCTGAAAGCTACATGGAATGATATAGATAAAGTTAATGCCGTAAGAAGAAAGGAAAGGGGACTAGCAGTACTCAAACAGGCTCTATATATTTTAGAGTGCAGAGAGAAGAGGAGAGAGCAAAGAGCAAAAATAAGTCCAAAAAGACACCAACAAAGCATAAAGGAAAGCTCTATTGAAGGTAAAGGATAAAAGGGGTCATTACCATACCCTCGTGGCAGAAGTATAAACCTTACCAAGTGAAAGAGATTTGAGAGAGAGTGAGAGAGAGAGAGAGAGAGAGAGAGAAAGAGAATTAAAGCTTCAAAAGCCCTTTGGACTTTTCTTTCACCACCCACCCCCACAAGAGAAAAAAACAAAGAAAGTAACTGATTGATCCTCAACATGTGATAGAATTACAAGACAGAACTAGAAGAGACCACAATCAGTCATTTTGGATCAAAGGAATTAAGGTTTGTGTCCTTTTATAGTTTAATTAGTTCCCTCTTGCTATTTCTTTCTCCTGTTCAATGCCCATTTCACTTTTATTCCTTGTGCAAATGAGAAAAATATGAAATATTCTTCTCGATACCCTTTTTCCCTTTCAGCTCTAGCTCCTTTTTCACAGTCATATTAGACAAAACAGAAAATACCCTAACCTTTCTGACATTTGAACCCTTAAATTTTCCTCTCTTTTCACTCCATCACATATAAAGCTTTGGAGTTTGGATCACACATCCATATAGTTCTCTCAAAACTATACACATCATAGAGGGAGATGAAAAAGGAATTAGATGATCAAGGACAGTGTTCCTCTCAACCAATCAACAACAATAACAACAACATTCAAAGCTACCAAGAGCACCTTCTCCTCCAACAACAGATGCATCAGCAGCAACAAAACAGTGACATCTTCGGGGGTTCAAGAGGGTTAATGTTCCCTGAAGTTACTCCAATCATGCAACCATGGTCCATGCCTCCGGTTCACTCATTCAACCCGGGTCCTGTTCACTACAACAACACCAACCCTGTCCGAGACCATCATGACCAAACATTTATAGTCCCTCCCACACCTTCACCCTATGCAAGCTTCTTCAACAGAAGGGTCCCTTCTCTTCAGTTTGCATACGAGGGTCCTTCTTCTGATCACCACCATCTAAGGATCATATCTGACACCCTTGGACCTATGGTTCAAGCTGGTTCAGCACCCTTTGGACTCCAAGCCGAGTTGGGAAAAATGACTGCTCAAGAAATCATGGAAGCTAAGGCTCTTGCTGCATCAAAGAGTCACAGTGAAGCAGAAAGAAGACGTAGAGAGAGAATCAACAACCATCTTGCCAAGCTTCGTAGTTTACTGCCTAACACTACCAAAGTAAGTATGTATAATGAATTTAATTTATATATTGTTTCAATATATAAAATCTTCAATACAATTAATTAATAAACCATTGTTAACTAATAAAATTCTAAAATAACTATTATAAAATAAACAAATTTACCATATATAATGTGATTGTTTGACCTTGTGAAACCTTTCACACCATCTTGCATAAACTATTTGTTCATATAAATTACATATGTAAGTGCATGTTTGCTTCACTTTTTTATAGAAAAAGTATTTTTTTTCTCGATACAACACATGCACTAAATTGTATCTGAACCCAGATTTTCAAATAGTATTGCGATTTTGTGATTAATCATGCATTCCTGATTACAAAAAAAAAAAGACAACAAAACTGACAAAACCTTGTATAAGATCACGCTTCATGCCTTTATCGTAAGAGACCTATAATAGGAGAATTTTAGACATGGTGTACTTTTATTTTTTGTTTTCTAGATTTAGATTTTTTGTAAGTCTTTCGAAGATTTTGAATTAAGAAAATACTTTGGTCTGGTATAACGTAAACATATAACCAAAATCATACATGAAAATAGGGTGCATGCAAAGGGTCTTGTTAGTTTCTCTTCCTCTTCTTTCTGTGGCTTTCCCAGTTCTTCTTTTGTTTAAAGGAGGAGTGTGACAGCACATTTTCTTACATGCTTAAACGTATGTAATACTTACATACATACTAATGAATTTTAATTAACAAAAGACAAGTTCGAAAGAACAAGCATTGCATATGTTTTGTTTGCATAGTTTACTTTTTGTATGTGTGTGTAGTTCCGAGGAGTTTATTAGTAGAAAAAGTGATTAAAGATAAAAAGAAAGGTTTTTAGCGTTAACGTGGGTTGTTGATGCGATAAAGAGGAACCAAACAGCAGTTGAAAAAGCTACACATGGAAATTTCTTGCCGGATATTGTTGATGAGTCAAACTCAGCTCGATAATGAAAAAGAAATAAAGCCAGAGAGACAAACTAGCACCCTTTTCAGTCACACACACATGCACCCACGCACTATTCTATATACCTATCTATCTCATCTCATCTTTCTCTCTATCTACACATGCTGCATGCCACTTCCACCATTCAAAATACCCCCCACTACTTCCATTTCATAATCATCAAGCTACACCCCTACCTACTTCAACTTCCACACAACCCCCTCATCAACCTCATTTCAAACAATGCACAACTTCCAACCTTTGTTATTAATGATCATGATAGAATGTTAGTGCTAACAAGGGTCTTTAAAACATTTATATTAATCACTAACTATTAGGAAAATGTGTTATCATTATACTTTATAATAACCACAAATTTCTATACACTTTAACTTTTGTTTTCTGACCAGAAAAAGTCTTTTATTTATAATTGTTTTAACATAATTAATTCTTTAGGTAATTTTAACAATTCTACCTTCATTTTGCCTATTGACTTCTAGTGTAAATTGATAATTAAAAAATAATTTTAAAGTATAAGAAATAAGATAATTGTCCATACACATAATCTCACTCTTTCTTTAATAAATTTCACTTTTAATTTTATAGTTTTTAATAAATAATAAAAATGTATTGAAAGAATATATTAATTAAAGACTATTTTACTTTGTTTTCCAACAAATTATAAATGAGTTTTATTCTCTTATTCATTCCTTACTCAGTCAAGAACCTGTTAGTAAGATTCTGAATTACATATTATATATATATGGATCTATACATGAATACTGCATCAGAATAAATTTCTGCTGATGAGTGTCTGCAGCATTTTTCCTTGTCAATAAAAGACTACTTTATTATAACTTTTATAACAATATGAAAATAAAATCATATGGTCAAATAAAAAGTGAGCCTCAAATGTATTAGTGTTAGAAAACACATTATCACTAATATATTTCACAATTTAGCCAGCAACAAAAAATATGTGTCATTGTGTTTTGTGCAGTTGCATATCTTATAAAAACTTGTTTTGACAAGATTTCATTTCATTTCTGCAGACAGATAAAGCTTCATTGTTGGCTGAAGTGATTCAGCACGTGAAGGAGCTGAAGCGTCAAACCTCCCTGATAGCGGAAACGAGTGCAGTGCCATCAGAAGCAGATGAGTTGACAGTGGATGCAGCTGACGAGGACGGAAAGTTTGTGATCAAAGCATCACTGTGTTGTGAAGACAGGTCAGATCTCTTACCCGACCTCATCAAAACGTTGAAGGCATTGAAGCTCAGAACCCTCAAGGCTGAGATCACATCGCTTGGTGGGCGTGTGAAGAACGTGTTAGTAATTGCTGGCGAGGATGAAAGTTCGAACACCAATGGAGAACAAAGCATGCAACAATATTGTATTACCTCAATACAAGAAGCACTCAAAGCAGTGATGGAAAAGAGTGGTGGTGGAGATGAATCAGCTTCTGGGAATGTCAAGCGCCAAAGGACTAATAATATCAATTTCCTTGAACAAAGGTCTTTATAATGATATCTTAGGTAACAACACCTTGCATTTGCTTCCACTTTTGTTACTTGTGCTTCTTATCAGGGTTTTCATATGAAAAGATGTTGTCTGTGGAGAAAAAGAAGGATCAGGGTCACTCTAATTCTTTAATCCTAGTTAGCTTAAAAAATCTTGGCCACGAAGAGAATTAAAGTCAAAATAGTCTATAAATACCTTTTTCCTTCAACTCATCATGATTTTTCGTGAAAACAAAAGATCATGGTCCAATTCTTAACTTAGGACCTATAATTAATATATATATATTTGGTTTCTGGTGTGTTATAAAATATGGCTATTTGTATAATGTACTATTCTCCTTGGTGATCACGAAGCAATGAGGTAATGGCATAATGTGGTTTTGTACATGTACTTGTTTGCTTGTGCTGAATCCAAAGAGAGAGAAGTGGGGTGGAGTTGGTTAGGGAAAGGAACTGAAAAGGATCTTTTTCGTGGGAACAGAAACCTTATATCCAATCCTAACATGGAAAATGAGACATTGATTGCTCTGTAAGGAGAGAGCATCTGCATTAAATTCAAACATAGAGATACTATGTGTGGTGCAGCAACTGTTAGAGACTGTCATTGTTTTGTTATGGGGTATTTGTATAATATGTTTGTTTGTTTTCTTGTCTTCACTCTCTCTACTCAGAGTTAGAGAGAGGAGTGTGTATCCGTGCATGGCATCATGATTATCAATAGGATGGGAACGATTCAGAGTTATGGTCGGTCATGTGCTGTGTCGGCACATGACCACATCTACATTTCTTTATCATGTTTAATAATATAAAAGTATTAAAAACATATTTTTTTAATCAATAATTTTATTTTTATTCAGTAGTTTATTTTTATAAATTAACAAATTATTAAAAGGATGTTAAACATATTGTTATTAAATTTAATTAATTTTTATATATAATTTATTTTAATTTTATACATACCATTTTATTTTATTTTTCAATATCAATCACAATTAATACTACTATAAGATGAAAGCAATTCGTCTGGGAACTAAAATAAATATAAATAATGTAAAAAAATACATTTTTTACCTCTATTACCATGTCTATAATAATTATTTTAAATTTAATTTAATTTAAACATAAAATATATATTTTGGGTAAGTTTAATTCTCACGTACTAAATATTATAGTTGTTTATTGGGTGACATGTTTAACTTTCTAAATTAATATGTGATATAAAATTTTTATTAGTATTATTAAATATTTTTGATAAATTTTACTAAAAAATATTACTTTTACTAATTATATTATTAATTTATAAAATGATAAAATTGATAAGTAATTAAATTAAAAATTAATATAAACTTTAATTTAATAAATGACTAAAATATTAATAATTAATGTTAATAATAAATTTATATTTTAATTTAAAAAATAATTTAGTTATTATTATATAAAAATTAATTTTATAATTTTTTAAAATTAATAAATATCATAAAATTATAGTTTTTACTATAATAAGAATTATTTTAGACAGTTTATAAAATAATTTTTAAAGTAAATCACTGATTATTTTTTTTAAATTAATTTATCTTTAATAAATTTTGTAGTGAATTATCTAAAAAATTGATAATTAATTAAAATTAAAATTTTTAATTAATTAGAATATTTTTTTAGGATACATGATTTGAATTAATTTTAAAAATAAAATCTTAAAATTTTTTAATAAATTATTTAAATATTATCTATTATTTTTTATATTATATAAAAAAATCTAATATACCTCATTTTATTATGCAAATTTATTATATATATAACATAATATGTTTAATATAAAAAATAATTATTAAAAAATATAAAATAATTAATTTTAACATTTATAATTTAAATTTTATATAAGTATATATAGATGTTGGAGAGTTGTTAGATTTACGAAGAGATGAATTATATATATTATCTCACAATATATAAATGTACATATATTAATAAAAGAATTATATAATTAAATTATAAAATTAATTCAAATTAACTTTAAAAGATTGGTTTTAAACTGAATTAAATCAATTTACATATAATTTTTATGTTTAATTTAAATATATTTTTAATTAAAAATTAATTGAAAAACTCCTCTATCATATATAAAAGAAAAATTCAAAAAAGATTTTATTATTACAATATGTTAAAAGATGAATTTTATTATAAATAAAAAAATTAGACATTAAAATGTTTTTATTGTACAACAAAAATGTAAAAGAGATAAATTCTCTATTTGATATAAAACATTCTCTCGTTTCTTTTACTTTATTTAACATTTAATAGAGTAATATTATACTAAAAAAGAAAATTTAATTTAAAGGCAAACAATTAATAGATAATAATATTTTTATTTAGAAAAGTTAACATGATTGATTACCCATAAACTTTACATACTTGTTAGTATCTCTCATACCTTAATTTTCTTAGGAGTAGTTCTGGAAAGATACTATAATTACATACAAATATGATGTTATTAATTAGATTAATAAACTTTTCAACTATTATCAAAGTTGTTTCAGTGTTGTTGAATAAATTTGTCACTGGAACAAATTATATAAATTTGTTTATACAAGTCCGCTTAGAAAAAAAAAATGTGTTGTAGACTAAAATATTAACAACAAAATATTTCAAATATTAGTACATAGATTAATTAAATGATTCAAAAATAAATAATAAATTAAACACTCACATTTCAGTATTTTATATATAAGAAAATTATAAGATATTTACTAACATTTATTTGTTTTAATTATTAATAAAACATAATTAATTATTAATTTGTTTTTAGTTTGGTATGATATGTAAGAACTAAGAATGCATTGGTTAATATTCATGTAAGATTAGATCTTTGTCTTCTGATCAAACAATATTATGACTAGTAATAGCTTGTTTCACTTATTAATCTTCTATGAGTAAGAGGCTATATATTAATAGATAGTCATTACAAAATTGATATTTTTTGGGTAGTTATTAGTATAAAAAGTTCAAGCATGCATTTCTAGATATCTTCTTCATATTAACATGACTTGTTAAATCTTCTTGAAAGATAAAAGCATTCTTTATAATGTAAAATAAACATATAATATTTAAGATTTACAAGGTATGCTTAATACTATGTAAACTTATTATTTTTCTAAAATAGTGCTTATCAGACAAAAAAAACTACATACATATATATAACTAGTTGTGGTGTAGTCATCATCTCCTCTAAAAAAAGAAATAAAGGTGAGTGTAAGATCCCATTTTTTGTTATATTACTATTAAATAATCAAAGATAATTAACAAGTAGATAATATTTACATAACTATTTGAAGTCTCAACAAAATAAATTTTCCTTTTCATAGAGATTTATATACATCATAAAAAAGATACAAAAAATCTATAAACTAATATATACAAAAATACCTTTTGTTATAAGTTATTCCTATCGAGCTCTACCACTTGTTCACTACTAGAAAATTAGAAAATAGAGACTGATATTAGTGACTAAAGATTTTAGTCACTGTTAGTCACCAAGTGAGTGATTGATTTTTTTTTAAATGAGTGATTGATTTGGTCACCAAATTTTCGGTCAAAGAAAATCAGTGACTAAATCAGTGAAACTTTTATTAAATTATTTATTTTCTTAATTAAAATACTTATTTCCCCCCAATTAATTTTCCACACATTCATTTCCCCTCTGAAATATTTTGGCACGTGAGTGTATTTTGATTTGGCATCGCGTGAGCAGTGGCCTTAGCAACCCTAACCTTTCCATAGAAAATTTTATCGATCCCTAACCTTACCCTAGCCAATTGAATCGCATCCTTGACCTTGCCATCCAATATCTAACCGCACCTGGTCAGTTTGATTGCATCTCTAACCTTGCCTAGCCAGTTTGATCGCATCCGTAACTTCGCCATCCTTTGCCTATCCTCGCCCTAGCCAGTCTGACTGCCTACCCTTCTTCCCTGCGTAGCCAATCGTTGTCGCCTACTTTGTGTTCACACCCTAACCCTAACCCTCACGAGCTCGCACACTAACCCATGAGCTTACCTTCTTCTCCTTTTCCCTTTCACCCTTTCTCTCACTCTCTGTGCTCCTTTTTCATCAATAGGAGGATTTCAAATTGGTCACTGAGGGTGGCTCAAAAGCTTTGTCTCAGGTAAAAAAAGGGCAAGTGGATCTCACTCATATGAAGAGACTTTCAACTGAGAGTGAGTCTGTATTTGCGTTTGGTTATTGCTTTTAATTTCCCCCACCTTTCCCTTTGAGAGACTTTAATACAATGTTATTTTTGGTTTCAATTAACAAGCTTGTAGCGGCTTTCCATTGTTTGGTAATTTTCAGGATAGTTGTTTACATTCCATTGTCTGGCAGTTGCAGCTTCTGTTCTTACTGTAAGAATCTTTGATACCTCAATTTGTACTTCTATTATTTGGATAATTCTATTTCTAGATTTATTTCTTCTTGTTTTGTCTTTGCTTGTAGTTATTAAAATAGACTAGACTTGAAAGATTTACTGATAAGGTTTCTATAGTTTTTTAATTTCAAAATATTTATTGTCTTTGTTTCCATGTAAAGAACCTTTAATTGTTGAGTTTAATATACTTTAATTGCATTTGAATCATTATATGGGCATCACTATTGACAAAAGAATTATGTAGATAATCACTTTGAATCTTTGTAAAGGAAAGTAGATTATACAATGCAAGAATACTAAAGCAAAACTGAACAACTAAACTAAAATACACCTAGGATCAAAACTAAGAGAAACAAGACAACAAGATACTAAATGAAAGTAAAAATAGAAAAGAAAAGAAAACTGCACAAAATGCAAAAACTAAAAAGAAAAATTATTCAAGTCACACCAGATGTTTGGGGTAACCTATTGTTAGTATTATACAAAAGACTATTATTAATAGAATAGCAGAAAACAAAAATTGAAAACAAAAAAAGTTAAAATAGAAAATATGTAATATCTCCCCCATACTTAAACAAAACATTTTCCTAAATGTTTGCATAAGCATTGTAAAGAGATTTAGAGTTAAACAACTCCATGAAATGATTGAACTTCAAGCAAAGGAAACTAGGTTTTGAGAACTAATCTTAGTAGCCTTTGTTAAGCTACAAGGAAATAGTGGTTGTCCCTGCTACTTAGGTTGAGACAAGTCTGAATTTGGCTCAACTGGTTTGATTTGGAACAACAATGACGATTTGGACACTAGCTCTACTTTTGCAAAAGGCAATAGTGTTGCTACTAGTGGACCCATGAGCATGGTTGGAGCTTGTTGTTTTGTGCCAAGATGCAAAGGGCAATAATGTTGTTACTAGTCTGCATGTGCCATGATACTACAACTTTTGAATGCAAAGAAATTGAAACTACTTGATAATTCTTATCTAGTTTATGTGCACCCAATTAGAATGCTTCATTTTTTTTACTGGTAGAAATAGTGGTGACTCAAGCATCACATCTGCAACATTAAGGCTTGAGTAATTTGTACCTAGGACCCTTTTAATCTCCTCACAGCAGGTGCAATAATGACTAGCATCACAAGAATCAGAGTTATGAAAATGAGAAAATTGACATAAATCTTGCAAATAAAAAATTTGTTGCTGGTTTTGAACTAGGTGTAGTATTAACTATTGGGGAAGGATTAGCATGAAGGAGTGAGGTTAACCTTGTATCATGAGTGTTGGATCAAAGATAGAAGTAGAGATTTCTGGATCCACTACTTCTGGTTTTAAATTCTGGTCTGCTGCAAATTTAAAATGCGAATATGGTTCTTCTACTTCAACTTTCAAAGTTACTACTACTACTGCTATGTCTGGCTAGACTAACTCAGGTTTTGTTGCCACTAAATGAAGCAATGCATTGGCATCATCAAAGCTTATCTTCTGAATGTAGGTCCTTGTGATTGTCCCCACAGGAGCTGCATAATTGGTTAGTATCACTTGTAGCCAAAACTGAAATCTCACTAAAATAAGAACAAACAAAAAACATTCAGAGAAAGGTGGCAGAATGGATTCTATTGCTTGGTTTAAACTTTGCACCAATAGTGCAATTTCAATTTTTAGATTTGCAGTTGAGAGTAATGAGTCAATGGCTAAATTTTGGTTGGGTGAAGGGTAAATGAAGGTTTTTGGTGATATGAGGGTGATGAGGTTGCCATTCAGCAGATCATCCATTGCTTTAGTTTGCTCAATGATGAGGCAATGGGGTTGGAGATGAGTTAATGAGGTAGCCATTTGCTCAAGCTGATTTCTCAAATCATGGATAATTGCATGTTACTCGTGCTGGAAAGTTAAGCTTCGTATGACCATTTGTTGCATTAGCTCTTCTAGTGAGAGTTGTTGATTTTCAAGGAATTCTTGTTGAAATGCTACATCTAGATACTGACTTGATGTCTATAATTGCTCATGTTGGTGTTGATCAAAATCAAGCTGAAATGGAGTGATATTCAATGGTTGTAATTATTCAAAGAAGTGTTGATTTGGTGTCTGAAAGTGGTGTAGATTTAGCTCAAAGTCCTGCTGACGTGAGACCTGAAGTTGGTGTTGCTGAAATGATTCATATGAATGCTGAATTTGTTGATTCCAAGTATTTTCTCTTTCATCAAGGTTTCCCTAAAGGTTAGGAAAAATTGTACCAGGAACAACTTTCTTAAATCTACCCCGTTATGCACTTCATTTGGTGGTAACTTATAAAGCCAAAACTTGATTGGGCCTTGCAAGGACAAAGAAAATGCCTTCAATTTGATGTAGTATGCATGTATACTAGTTGGGCCCATGGTTGTGCATACTTTGTGAAATTGCTCGAAGTGCTTGCTTGAATATTCACTTACAAGGCCTTTAAATTTAGGAAGGAAATGGACTACTCCAGCTTTTAATTGACACGTAGCTTCCCATGGTGAGTATTGGTGAGTCCTGCTATTTATGGTCCATTGTTCCACTAACTCTACCAATAAAGGATTTGGATTTTTAGTATGTTGTTGCTTTTGCATGAATGTAACTATGACTACTAGTAGAATGTTGCATAGGCTTGCTGGTTTTGGTGTTTGGAATGAACAATCAAAGAGAGATTTGAAAATTAGTGAGTTGTAGATGAAATCTTTAAAAATGCAAGTAAGGAATAAAAATGGGATAAAAGGTTTATGCAGAATTTGTTCATGAATTTTTATGAAAAAAAAGGAAACTATAATAAGTTGGAAAATTTCACTATGTAAAGTGAAAGGTATGCAAAATTTAAAAACTAAGATAAAAAACAAAATGAAAAGAAATATGAAACAGAAAATACAAGAATCGGCAAAAACTGAAAATTGAACTAAAAGTCTTAAAACAATTTCTATCTTACTAATTATAATTAACTCTTAGGTTATTAAAAATCCTTAAGAACCATGTGAGTGGCATAAAAGCTATATATTTAAGAATCTTAAAATATGATAAAGACAAGATGATAATATTAAAATTTTCTAAAAATATTTATGTGAAGAAATTTTATGTAAGCATTTTCTTGATTTATATAAACTATACATAAAGGATTTATATAATCAGATTTAGTCTATATCTCTGAATTTTTTAAGCTCAATTTTGCAAAAACTTGAGTCTCTCTTACTGTTTGGAAGGCAACTATTTTTGTCTCTAAATTTGTATTTTGTTCAACATATCTTAGACAAAGTTGAATGGAAAATGTCCTACCCCATACACTCCAATGGAAGGAAAAAACATGATCAAAGATCAGAACATGTGGATGTAAGTAAAAAATACGATATGTTAATTTGTCTAGCATTGATATATTTTTTCTAATTTATTTATATTTTTTTGGTTCATAGGCTGAGTTTACCCGTGCATAGGAAGAAGCATCCAATTCAACATCTATTACAGGAGTGTCTCCACCTAATGAATAACAACTTTAACAACTTTGGTGTAAAGTTGTAGAAATTAACAAAGGCAAGGTGTATGGACTTGGATCTAAGTCAACCAAAGCAATTAGGAGAAAGTATTATCACAATTCTACTTCGACATAGTCCAGACCATGAAGGAAGAGATTAAACAACTAAAAAATTAAGTTATAGGCTGTTGAAACCGAGAGGGGTGATCTTCATGATAGAATGATCAACAATGAGAGAGAAATTCAACAAAATAGCAAAATGTTGCATCTTCTGATGGAGAAAATGGATGTTCAACCTTCTCACACTTGAATTTAAACTTTTGTTGTAGTTAAAATTTATTTAGATTTTATATTTCTTATTAGTTAATATATGTAGTACATTTGAACTTATTTAGATTTTATATTTCTCATTACTTAATATATGTAGTACATTTGAACTTATTTATATTTGAACTTCTTTAGATTCGATGAATTTTGAAATAACATATCATGTAGAATTTTTAAGAACATTTGACATTTATACTACTCTTATCAGGTTTAATCTTTAAGGAATTCCAAAATTAAAAAAAATAAAAATGTTTATATCAGTGACTAATTTAGTGACTAATACGAATATTCCAAAATTGGTAACTAAATTGGTGACTAAACTTTTTTGCACAATCACTTATTCGGTGACTAAACCAGTCATAGAATCAACAACGAAATCAGTCACAAAATCGGTGATAGAATCAGTGACTAAATCAATCATATAATCAATGACTATATCAGTCACTGTATTCGGTGACTAAATTGGTGACTGCATTCGGTCACTAAATCGGTAATTGAATTCAGTGACTAAATCGGTGACTATACATCAGTGACCAGCAAAATAGCGACTAACACTAGTTGGTGACAAAATCGGTCACTCTTTCAATTAGTCACTGATTTTTTTCAATTAGTCACCAATTTTGCTGTCACTATTTTTAGTATTTCTTGTAGTGGTTATATACTTTACTTACATGTAAAATACATTTTTCGCAGACAAACAATAACATAAACACAAAAAGGGTAAGATAGTGATTTAAAAACTTGAATACATGCATATATGAATACCATATACATATATTTTCTCAATCTATATAATCCAATCATATTTCATCCATTCATTCTCATGAATACATACTTAATTAATTCATTTGACATTTATCAAAATCAAGAGTCTAACTCTTAGCCTATTGACTATCTCTCATGTCACAAATCACAGACATCAAATCACACACTTGACTATACTTCTGGAAGACACATGTGTTGAATTTAGAGTAAGAGATCTCTTGTTACAATATCTTCACTAAGTTGTCTCACTTAGCAAAGCTACATAATAAGAAGTCATCAACTTCATATGATAGGGTAAGTTTCCATGACCTACTAGACATAGTTCTTTTTCACAGAATGTCTAGGTCATAGGAACTTCTTTCGACTTTCACCACCTGATATTTTCCTCTATCTGAGTCTAACCTTAGTAGAGTCAGGATATATTTCGAATCTCCAATTCAATACATTACATAAACATCATAACATAGTATTTCCTCCCTGGATATAAGTATGTTTTAAACACATCATAATCATAACATCACACACCATTATGCATATACGTTTTATCTTTTAGCCCAAATCATGATATAAAATAACAATTCAAACCACATTATACTCATTCAATCATGGCCAAATTAAATACTGCAAACATTTGAAATTTTATCATACTAAGTTATACTCATAAATCAAGCTCAAATATAACTCATAAGAAAGATAAGAGGATAATATACAACTTTTATGAAGACTTTAAGTATTAAATAAAACATTTACTTAGCTTAAAAGTTTAAAAATCGCTACAACTTCACTAAAAAATGACATATTGACCTTTGCTCACTAAAACAAGCATAACTTCTAGACCTTCTTTTTAATTGATTCCAAAGCCATTGGAAAGCTAACATCCAAGGCTACAAATTTCATGACGACCACTATGCCTCTAAAAGCATTGGCTCGCCCAATGAGATCTAGCTTGCCTAGTGAAAAAAACTCTCTGGTTTTCAATTAAATAAATTTTGCCAAGTGAGAGATTTGTTTGCCCAACAACCAAACCACAGAGAGATTTAAATAAAAAGTTTGCCTAGAGAGTATTATTCTTGCCCAACATAAAAACCTATCGAATTTTCAATTAAATGAATTTAACCTAGAGAGAGATTGACTCGCCCAACAACTCTGCATAATTCGAAAACTGTGCAGAATGCTACAAAAGTCCTAACCTAGTTCAAGCTGAGTTATACTACACGTCTTATGCTAAAAATGAGTATTTTATTGCAAAATATCATTGGCTTGAACCAAGTTGACCCAAATTGTAATATTTTAACATATAATAGATAAATATACAACCTATTCCATTCAATCTACACAATTCAAATCACATCTCAAACATTTCAAATATGTTCAAACAAACACAATCATGTATAAAAATCAAATAGTGTGACCATGTCACCGTCACATCCAGATCTTTTACCTTAAGGTACTATCAAAACACAACTAGCTTACCTTGTCTATTAAGGTTTGTCTCTCAAGCTTAAGCTCTTAGAATCTTTTATGCTCTAGGAAAACTAAACTTGTACATAAAATACTCTAATCAAAGATCTAAATATACTCTCATACTCATTGACTAACAAAGATTCATCTTTACCCTAGAAAACTACACATGCAACCACTATTATTCAACCATGTAACTAAAATTCAACTCTAACTAAAAAATATATGACAAAGAGAAACTTACTGTAAAACAAATTCTGATTGATCAAAATTGTTCTATTGTTCACCAAGATTTCTAAGGTGGACTATGATCTACAAAAAGATAAACAGATCTTTCAAAAACTTAGAGAGAAGTATTTTCGAGAGATGGTAGCTTTTGTGGAATGAAGTTTGAATAACTAAACTTTTCTATTTATAGACTTTTCAACTTAAATAATAAAATATTCATATTTCCTTTCAGTTAAACCTACTCTTAAATACACTGCCTCCCATAGGAGTCTGGGTCGTGTCCCAGTCCCAGTGTGGCTGACTCTCTCTTACACTTTAACTTAGGATAAACTTTTCCACTCATATAACTAAACCAACAATTTATGTGTAACAAGTGACATACACACATAAATAAAGTTGGGTATATAAATTATTTCAAATAGTTTACACTTAGAAAATTACCATACTATTAATTTAACAATTAATTGAAATTAGCAACATTGTTTTCATCCTCTTCTATCATCGTACAAATTTGTCCAAGAAAATTAAAATTCCAAATTAACACATCATATGACATCAATTCACACTTCTCTAACATTGACAAAAATAAAATATGTTTCCAACACTAAGATAAGTTTTATACCACTCAAGGTACCCCCACAACCTACATGCCTCCTTGGTCACATAGATAGTTTACAAAAAATGGTAGTTATCATGCATGTGTACCCTATGGTTCCTTTTAATGATAGCGTATAGTCAAGAGTCTAGTCAAGAGTGAGTGTGTCTTATGATTCTATTTTACTTAGAAAGTTATGTACACAACCTTTACATAATCAAATTCACCACTCTCCTATCCCTTAACTTCCCAGAAACCATCTTTAGATTTTATACCTCAATGTATACCTAGTTCTACAACACACCTTTCAAACAAACAATTGTGATGACACTAAAGTCTCACACAATCAAAACTTGTCACATCAAGTAGTTCATTCTTTTTTCCAAAAAACTTTATTTCACTATTTTAATATCATTACAATAGTTTACAT
Source organism: Lablab purpureus (assembly GCA_030347555.1). Lineage (NCBI taxonomy): Eukaryota > Viridiplantae > Streptophyta > Magnoliopsida > Fabales > Fabaceae > Lablab > Lablab purpureus. The sequence continues at coordinate 20,695,404 of CM059255.1, read as the reverse complement.
CACAAAACTTCTTCTACAAACAAGGTTACATAATTACATACACCAAGTCAAGTTAGGCACTCCAAATTTAGTCAAAGTTGTATTCCAACAATGAATAAGTTGATAACAATAAGTCTTCTAACTTAAGGTTCGTCGTACAATCAATTTCCATCAACCCTACCATCACCTAAATTGAAATAAAAGTCTTAATGTACAATAAAACGAAATAAAATAGGTTCAATCCTAATCTCCACATACACAACTCTTAGTTTTTCCGTAATAAAACGAAATAAAATAGGTCCAATCCTAATCTCCAAATACATAACTCTTAGTTTTTTCATAAAACCATGACCAAATGCAAAAAACTTATGTTTTACCTAACTTTTACTATATTTGTTAACTCATCAATTTATGATTTTGTTTCTTACATTCATGTTAATTGGAAAAGATATTCCAACACTAATTTATCCACTTTTAGTTAATTCACTTTGTCTTGATGAAATGTTGAAGTCAAATATGGAGAATAATAAATGTTATGAAATTTGTTGGATTCATAATATCTTACTTAAATAACATTATTGAATTCATAAAGTACATTATTGTATAATAATATAGTTGTAATACATCTTTCACATAACCTAGTATAACATCAATAAAAAAACACACATTAAATAAATATATCTTTTATATTAGATAAAGATGTTTATGAATAAGTTTGTGTCTATCATATAATATTTTACATTAGTCAATTAACCTAATTCTCTTATTTATTTAATATCCTTAATAATTTAGTGATTGAATGAATTTTATTTGATAATTTGAATCAGTTAAATACTGTAATTAAAAATAACAATTTCTTATACATGAATTTTAATTTATTTGTTAAATAAAAAAAATAAGAATTAAATGAAATAGTTAGAAAAGATTAACAATTATAATAAATTAAATATTCAAAAATAAAAATTGAATAAAATTATTACAATAAAATTAAAATTCACTATTATATTTCTTATATGCGAAACAAACAGTTATTCTTGAAATAATTCTTTTGAGAAAAATTACATGTTAATCTTGGTGTATATTTTTATATATACTACTAGTATGTGTCTAAGTTTAGTTTACCAGTGTCTAAGTTTAGTTTACCAGTGTCTACTTGTTATAATAATAATAATAATAATAAAATAAAAAAAACAAAATGTTGATTATTATATAATTATTAAAACAGAAAGATAATTAGAATTATAAAAACATATTCATAAAAATAAATCAATTTTATTAATTTTTATAATTTCACTATCTATAGCTTTCTTTACATACAGTAAAATTAGTGAAATAAATTTAATTAAAGTTAAAAAATATACATAAAATAGTTAAAGAAAAAGTAAAATTACAGGAAACTGTGTTCTAAAAAAAATTAAAAGAGAATCTTTGTCAATCAATGCTTTGATCCCTCTCCTCACCGTCCGTCCATACACACTGCAGTGCCGTCATCAAACGACAGCGTTTGTCTTGTCCCTCGTTGGCCGGCGCATCAAGGCAAGCTACCCTGCGCTGCGCATCATGCTCTCTAGTTGGATTCCTTCAATTTCGTTGGGAGCAAAAGCTTTATTCAGAAGGAAATGGAATCCAAACCCAAATCCGAAGATCGTGAGTGTGCAATGGTTCTCATTTTCATCGTCCAAAGCTCCAATAGACATGGCCGCCAGAGATGGAGAACTGAGGGTTTTCCTTGTTGCCGGTGAAGTTTCTGGAGATTCCATCGCTTCTCGCCTAATGGCTTCGCTTAAACTTTTCTCACCTTTCCCTATTCGCTTTGCTGGTGTTGGAGGGTAGGTCAACTTCTTTTTTCATTCTATGAAAAGTATACTAACCCCATTTGCACTAAAGCTTGTTATGTCGCCAATATTAATATTAATGCTACAAAAATCTAAGAAAATGATTAGTTTGGAGATGTTATAGTAAACTAATGTGATATGATTGTTCTATAATTTTGTGCTTTAAGTATGTGATGTGTTGAAAACTATCTATTTAGAGAGGTTGGTATTTTTAAATGATCTTTTGGTCCTGAGAGATTAGTAATTGATTTTCGATCATGAATATTTTGGGTTCCTGACACTGGTAAAAAAGTTTTAAAATAGGTGACCGAAGTGATAAAATAGAAGAAAGAGAAGATGAGAGACTAAAAGTGTATTTTAGTAAAGAATACAAGGAAATTTTGCTTCCTAGATATAAATTTGATGTTTTATCAATTTCAGGGCTAGGATGGCAAGTGAAGGGTTGCAGTCTCTGTTTCCTATTGAGGATATTTCGGTAATGGGACTTTGGGAGCTTTTGCCTCATCTGTATAGAATCAGAGTGAGTTCTTTGTTTATGAGATGTTAATGATTAGTGTGATTTCTAAACTGGAACTGTAGCTGTGACTTTTCCATTTGTTTTCCGCCAAGGTTTTAAGAATTTGTTCAATATGTTATAGCTAAAGTCTTTGGATATAGAATACGGTATCTAGTTGCTACCTGAAAAAAATTGCTACTCGCACGGATTGCAAATAGGACACATCACTGCTACAATACTACTATAACATATAAAGTCAACTTCAAATCAACATGGACACATGTTAAATCAGAAAAGAGAATTGGTTTATCTCAACCAAGTATGAATCATTTCTGGACATAGTGAAATGCTATGGCTGTTAATTTACTGGGACATTTCCATTTATATTTTTATATAGTAATAAAAGTTTAGAAATCAAAAGTAACACAGATAGGAGCATTCAATCCATGAAGTGTCTTTGTCTTTCTATTATGTATCATTTTGGACATGGGTACACAACGTATAGTATATTTTGAACTACATTTGAAGCATATGTATATGAAATTTTATCTGTTACAGATGTTAATTCCATGTGGTGCCATTAATTTTCAGGTGAAACTGAAGGAAACTGTTGAAGCTGCTGTTCTATTTGAACCTCATGTTGTATTAACTGTTGATTCTAAGGGCTTTTCTTTTCGGTTCTTGAAACAGCTTAGAGGTACTACTAATGCACTGCCCTTGCTGGAATAACTTCTGCATCTCTGGTTTTAGAGTTATGTTATATGGAAATGGGGGAATGCCTTTTGCAGCTAGATACAGTCAGAAAAAGTTGCATTTGCCATCACACTTTCACTATGTAGCACCGTCATTCTGGGCATGGAAAGGAGGTGAAGCGAGACTCAGAGGACTAGCAGAATTTGTGGATCATCTACTGTGCATACTTCCAAATGAGGACAAAATATGTAGATTGAATGGATTGCATGCAACAGCTGTTGGGCATCCAGTCCTGGAAGATGTTCTGGAATTGAATTTGGTATGAGCTTGGGATATTTGGCAATTCTTACTAGCTTTGCCATGAAGCTTGTATGCCTTTATTGGAGATTTTATGGATTATTATGTCATTTTTTTATTCTTATTTCTTCTACAATAAGAAGCAAATTTTGTTTGACCTTTGGATTTCTATTCCTTCCGTATTTAAACCTGATCCTTACCCATCAAAAACTTATTGAAGTAGTTCTCTCATCTCTCTTTGATATCTTGATCTGTAACCATAACTTGTCCTTCTTCATCTTATTACATTTGGCTTGGTCCAAAACTTTTTATTTGCTTTCCCCTAATTTTATCTAGCATATATTTCCAGAGAAACAATTCCTCGATTCATGAACTGAGGGCTGAAGGAAACGCTGAAGACTTCCGAAATAAGTATGCAGTGCCAGCAGGTATATCTAATAAAATGATATTCCTGAATTTGACATATTTATCTTTAAGAAAAGTTTGCTAAATTAGTGTTTTTGACTTTTTGGTACTTAAATGTATGAGCTCATGTTTAACATTTCGTTAGTTTAAAAAGAAAAGTGACATGAAAACTTTTTTTTGGATATTGTTTGTACTATTTTGTTTAACTTTGAAGTCATAATTTGCTTTATCGTCATATCAATTTTAACTTTAAAAGGAGCCACTGTCATTAGCTTGCTTCCTGGAAGCAGAGTGCAAGAAGTTAGTCGGATGCTTCCCATCTTTTCAAATACGGTGGAACTGATGAAAGACACGGTTCCACAGTTGATGACAGTCATTCATGTAGCACCTAATAAGCATGTGGAAAATTTCATAGCTGGTGCTATTCATAGATGGCCCGTGCCAGTTATATTGATTCCTGGTGGAACAACACAACTGAGATATGATGCTTTTAGTGTAAGCCCCCTTCCCACAAGACCTCCATTTACAAAACAAATATTGTTATTTTTAACGCTTTCTGCCATGACATGTAGCCCTAGTATAAAATTGGTTCTATACTTCTGATACATTCTTCTATTCTTGAAATTATTCTTATGGTCCGTTGTAGAATGCTTACATACAGAATCTTGCTTGAGTTCTAATGAAGAGCAAAGTAGAATAATACTTGAATCTAAACTTGCAATGACATTATAACTGTTGATTTTGCAAAATGTTCGCCAGTGATTCTGTCCAAATTGTTTACTAGATTGTGAGTTTGGCCATTTACTTCTGTTTTCTGGTCCCCTATATAATTCATGAAGGCTACACTTTGTGCCTAGTAATTTAAATGAACTGCCTTGTAGGCGAGTAGAGTTGCATTATGTGCATCTGGGACAGTTGCTGTGGAGCTTCAGCTTGCACGATTACCCTGTGTTGTGGCATATCGTGCCCATATTTTGACAGAATGGTATATTCGGTACAAAGCTAAGATACAGTACATATCACTTCCCAATATTCTTTTGGACAAGGCCATTATTCCTGAAGCTCTCTTTCAATCTTGCAAACCCGAAAACTTAGCCCTGTTGCTCAAGTAAGAATGAATTTCAAATTTGTTCAATTGGGAAAAAATAAATAACAGTTTAAATGTTATCAAGCTGCGAATTTATTAACTTATTGAAATGCTTTTTGTTGAAATAGTTGACATGTTTTTTATTACATATTACAGTGATTTAATACACGATGATGGTTGTCGAGAAGAGCAAGTAATTGCAGCACAAAAGTTTGTCAAGCTTCTATTGCCTTCAGAGAGAATAAAGCACCACCTTTCACTTCAAAATTTGAGATCTTATGCCGACTACTCTCCAAGTGCAGTTGCGGCATGGACTGTATTAAACCATGGGAATCCAGTGACTAGTATCTAAGGACTTCTCTTTCTGCGTCTCTGGCTTTGGATTTTTTCACTGCAAAGGGATGAATGTCTGCATCTGGAGAATTTTTCATTTAACATGTAACCTATGTTCGGGTTATTGATGTATGACTCGTATTGATGTGTGGATTTTGCGTCATATTGATGTATGGATATGTATGGGCCATGTTAACATTTTTCATAATATATTTTTCTTCACTGCTAGAGGAGGTCTACGACCCAACAATGTCTTGAAAGAAGCCTATCAGACCCATCACAAGAGTAATACAGCCAAAACTTTGGCCTCCCACTCCACTCAAGCAAGAGACTCTAAAATCTCTAAAATAAAAATTATAAGTTGTATAATTATACCATAAAGCTTCACATGCATAAAATTGATAAAAAAAATGACATCAATGGTTTAGTTTGCCTTCATTCGATTTGTAAATTGCAAATGCAATATAGGAATCTTTTCGGAGAAGAGGTCTTTTGAGGTGATTGAAGTAGTGCTTCTAGGAATCTAGATTAAGTTTTTAAGTGAATGATGATGACTAAGAAGAGATTTATATGTAGAAGAATAATCTTTGATGTTCTAGTTAGTAAGATTTGAAATATAAAAAATATATAGTGTTATCAAAATAAACGGTCCAACCTGACCTGATGTTATGGGTTAAGTCAAGAAAATGTAACAATCCAGTCTGACTTATATTTTAAAATGGATTATAAATTTTGGTTTAGTCTGATCCTATGTCGGGTCAATGGGCCAATAGACAATTTTTTACCTAATTAAAAATTAAAAAAATTATAACTATGTTTATACAAAAAATATTATTGTTTAAAAGTTTAAAGTTTAATATTTAATAATTAAATGCATTATAGAACAACATCGTATATCTTGTCTAATATTATTTTTTTATCAGTGTATATTTATATATATATATATATGTATGTATATATATACAAGTTTGTGCAAAATTATTTTCATAATATAACAACGTTAAATGAATCAAGAAAAATCTTAAAATATCACCACAAAAGAAATAGTAAAAGATATATCATATACAAGATATAGTTCAAATTTGTCTTTTTCTATCACACGATCAAATCTGACTTTACATATACCCTCATTCCTTACAATTTTGTTAAATGAAGACAATAATTAAAACATCATTATAAAAACATATGATACTTGATTTTGTCCTTAATCTTTTACAATTCCCATATACGAAAATAAATATATTGAATAATTTTCTCTTTACACATATTCTTTGGTGACAAATTTATTCCTTGTTCTTCACACTCACACACATAGTAAATAACTTTTGCCCATAAGATATATATTTCTTGATATAATATTATTTGAAACAATTTTATTAATGTTTCTCATATCTATAACATAATGTGTAATTAAAATAAAATAAAAATTAAAAATAAAATAAATTAATATAAAAAACAGGTCAATTTATTAGTTTACGGGTCAGCTTGGCTTTAGCCCATTCGGGCCTTAGACCAAACAGGCTAGGCTAGGCTAGAAAAGGTCTACTTCTATTTAAGCCACCATTTTTTAAGTCTGACATGACTTAAATCATAGGCTACACAAGTCAGTCTGTCGGACCATACCTATTTTGATAGCTCTAAGTATATATGAGTAATTGAATAAATAATTGAGTGAGTACTTCATGTAAGATTGATATGTATTTATTGGCTTTTTGGGCCTTTAAAGATACGACCTATGTAAATGAAAAAATGTAGTTGGTTACACTAATACTTGAAATATAATATGTGATATTTAGTTCTTATCCAAGTTGTTTGAATTTCACATAACATATAAATATAATCATGTTGTTATCATTATATTTTTTTAGTCCTACAAATATGGGGGAGTACATAAGCCCCATAGTTTCGAATTCGCAAATAAAATTATGCAAGTGAACTGATTTAAGGGATGAATGAAGTGGAATTTGATCGATTTAAAGTCATATAAGTTCATCGGATTTGTTTTTGCAACCAATATAAGGTTGAGTTACTTGAAGGTCGATATTTTGTTACCTTTAACTTTGAGTTGAGTTTAAATGGCAGATGTCATATCAGGATAATTTATATGTGCATTTATGATAAGTTTTAAGTAGTAATGATGAGATTTGTTTTTCTTGATACGTCACATCATTTCGGCAACTAATGTTTCATTTCTCTTGACATGTTGTCCTAAGGCACAACTTTTTGTTTTGCGCCCAAACTAAAGTGTTTTTGGAGAGTATTTTGAATTCTCCATCTACTACATATGATCACCCCACTCCATTTCATTTCATTGCTTTTGATTGCTTAAGTTTCTCAAAGTTCGTGTGCCTATATTTCTTCCTTTCTTCATTTCTCATTTTGCCCCTCATTTTCTTCTCCTAGCTACGTATTATATGGTCTTTTCTTCTTCTTCCTTTTCTGATTCCTTTAGGGAAGATAACACTCTAGTGGGAAACAAGGTTATCAACATAAGGGATCATAGAGTTTTTTAGATTCGTACAAATTCTTTTTCTGTGGAAGGGGATTCCTTGGAGGAAGTTTCACCTCTTTCAATCGCTACGCAATGGTCCCCATTATTTCAATGGTGTCCCTGACTGCTTCAACCATCTTTAGTACTTCCAAAGGTAAGAGAAAATTTGTCTCTGAGGAAGTGGTACAGCCATGCTTGTTAAAGAGGAAAAAAAAGATAAATTTCTTATCATTGTTGACCTCTGTTAGAGTTCAACTAGAGGACTTATTTTGGTATGCCCAATAGTCTCACTTAAAAGTCAAGGCCAATGATAGTATATACACCTTCCTCCCTTAACCTTCTAAGGGACTTTTTAAAGATAAAATTGTGATGGAGCTTTGAGCTCCAAAGATAATATCTCGGACATGGTGATTGATCCTAACGATGTTTTCTTAAAGGACTTGAGGTCAGAACATTAGCACCATTTGTGGAACAAAAAGTCTTGTAGCCTTCTACAAGGGAATGGAAGGTGGTTCTAAAGACAAACCCTCATTCCCCTTAGACCTCAACTTGGGGGCTTACGCCCAATAGTCTCTCATTGCTTAGGAATCAAGGCCAATGATAGTTTATATATACCTTCCTCTCTTAATTATCTAAGACGTCTTTTAAGGACAAAATCATAATAAAACTTTGTACTCTAAAGCTTCAACTTAAAAGGACAATGTGTGCAATATTAAATGCTTATTTTCTCTTTAACCAAAATCTTTATCATGCTTGACAAAGAAATATCAAGTATTATATCGAATGCTCTAAATAAGATAGATTGTCTAGGAACCTTAATAAGATTTTACTAAACCAATCTTTACAAATATTCATCATGGTTTAGTACAAGTCTATTACAGGGTTAATCACTAATTAGTTAGATCAAATCCAAGCAGTGATGGGTGATATTCAAATATATATCCTTTACATTTGTGTTAGTAGAATCTGAAAAAAGGTATTATATTTCATATTCGCTTAATTAAGTGTGAAATCTTGTACAAATATTTTTATTATTGAAAAATTTAAATAAACTTTGTATACTTAGTTTTACAAAACATTATGTATTCATTGCTAAACTCAAAGAGAATTAGTGGATAATTTCAAAAAGATTTATATATTATTATAAACAAGAAGTGACAATAAAAATACTTGTAAATATTTATTTATTTAAAGGAACTATTATAATTTTTATTAAATTAAAATATTTATTACTTTTTTCTATTACTTACATACTATTTCTTTTAATCATGTGTTAAAATATTTAAAAAAAGACTTTTTATGAACATTAAAAAAATACCTTTAAATGTCCTCCTTCATGTATCTAATTTGATGATGGCAAAAATTTTCAAATTTTTTTTAAGCCATATTCATAACATTTTGTAAATCTAACTTTTTTTTTCATGAATATAGAAAACAATAAAAACTTTCAAAACTACCAATTTTAGCACCAGCTAATTAGTGAGGGTATGTACATGAAAAGCTTTTATTTTCACATAACTAAAATTATAATAAATTTAATTATTTTGCTTATTTAAGAATATATTATAATTAAAATTTATAATAAAAATATTTTGAACATATATATTATATTATATTTAAGATTTGTTACAAATACTTTATATATATATATCAAATATAAAGTTATTTGTTTTAACAATTTGACAGTTTTTTTAAAAAATATTATAACTTTGTTTAAAAATAAATATGAAAAGATTAGATTTGAAGACAAACAAATACGAGATCAAGTATATACGGACAAAAATAAAAGAAATTCTTTTTATAATATCAGAAAAATAATCTTTTTGAACCAGTTGTTAATTAAACTAAAATTACATTAATCTTGAAATTAAAATTTAAAAAATATTTGAAAGAAATAAAATATAAAAGCTAAACTTAAATAATATTAAGATAAGACACTTGTCTCAATGAAAACAATAACAACTTCCAAAAACTATCTTTCAAGATAATAATTTTTATGTAAAAATGCTTTCATTGAATCATAATTATAAAAACTATCGTTGAATATCTTACACTTAATATTGTACATAGATATATTTTTATTTTACTCTTAACTATATTTTAAAATAAAAATAAATTTAAAATAACATATAATAACACTTTATTTTATTTATTTTTAATTATATATTAAAATAAAAAAATATTCAAATACTGAAAATAATTAAATACAAACTTTTCAATAATGTAATTATTTATTTATTTTATTTATGTAACCATTATTTTAAAAAAAAAAATCAAAGTCTTAAACATCATAATTCAACATTTATATTCATCAAACAAACACATTTCTTTAACTATTTTTAATTTAATTTTAGGCAAGGTATTTGAATTGAAACTTAAAACAAAAAACAAAAAAATGGTCTAAATTTAAAATAGAAGAAAAGCAAAATGTAGTACAAACCACAAAAGCATGTGAGGGAGGACTAGAAGGTGGTTTGATGTTCTTCAAACATGAAATTCAGCTGAGTGTCTGCAACTGCTAGCTTGGATTGACTTTGCACATTAGTACCTATTAGGGTTAGCCCTACTTTGCCTCACTTGAAATTTGAAAGGCTAATCTATTTAACTACATTAGCTTTTGGTAGTTGTATTGTTGTTAGCTTGGCTTGCTTTCCCATCTTCATGCCTACTCATAGAAGAAAGGAAGTTCAAATTTTCAATTATTTTTATCATTAGTGACATAATAAACTTTTAAGTTTTTAAATTGCCACTATATTATAGTGCATAAAAAAACACATTTTTTTCTTAAATATAAATAAACTATTTTCTAAAATGCTTTTAAATAGTTTATTGAATATATTTAGCAATAATAAATGGATCTATTTATATAGGTGTTGTCCAAAACTTATCTTGATTTTGATGAAAAATTTCTATATTGATGGAGTATGAATAATATTAAATTGGGTATGAGGGATGAAAATGAAAATGTGCATATCCATTTTACGTCCATATCCGTTCCAATATTTATCTTATTCTCGTTTTAAATTATTAAAATATCTTTAACTTATTAAGTAACAAAAAAAATTATATTAACTTTTTTTAGTCATTAGTTTTGTAACTTATTTTCAGGGTACATATTTTATCATTTTTATTTTTCTTTATAATTATTTAACATTTATTCAACTGATATTCGATATTCTAATTGGAGATGTATGTAATTATAATTTTTTATTGATATTTGAGAGTTAAAAAATGTGTATTCTTTTAAGAATAAATCCTTAATAATATTATGTTTTTTATTATAATTTTTTATTTTAAAAAAATATTTAATTAATAATTAATAATTAAAATAAGAAGGAGTGTGTATAACTATGACCTTATAGATTATGATGAGATCCATTAAATATAAGAATGAATTTTTATTTGTCATGGAGATGAGAGAGAAAGTGAAATTTGTGTCCACTTCATTGTTACATGCAGTAAAAATGAAGATAAATATATTACTAAGTAAACTTTTAAGTGTTACATCTTTAATATAAAAATTTATTAGTAAAATCTTGTATTCATAATCTACCTCTTATGAAATTAAATCTTTAATTTTTCTTTTGAAAAATTCTCCTTCAAACTTTTTAGTAGAACTTTTAAATTTAAATTATGAGATATTCATAGTCACATTTCTTATATAACGATTTTACCATCTTCCTTATAACATGTTTATTAAGTGTTTTTACTATATTATTTTGGTACTTTAATATTTTATTAGTATATAAGGGAGTTATCATGGGTGTATAAAACACCACACATAAGAAATACTAAAAGAACTATTATATTATGTATACATATGATATGATTCTTGAATTTTTCTAATATATGTTTTGTGCAAATAATATTAATCATAGATGATCTACCAACATATGTATATTTATAACAAAAACACCTTATGTAATTTAAGTTGTAATTATAAATGTTTTTATTATAAGATGTAATTCAAGTTGTCTATCTTTATTTAGGTCACTATTTTTTAAGAATGTTCTAATTTAAATTATAAGTCTTACAAACTAACTCATTTAATCAAATCTATTTTGATGGAGTAATTGTTCTTTCTTCAATGAAATTTACTAGTTCATAAAATCATTAGTCTCAAATGATATTCACTACTTTATCTTTTAGAAATCTTTGTCAAATCCAAATAAATATTGTTATGAAATTTATTTTTATTAAAATAGTAGTTTATGCATGCAAATTACATATTGTTGAGACCTATATGCTCTATCCTGGTATATCTGTTTGAGAGAGTTTTAATCCTAACAAACACTAAAAAAAACTACTATATGATGCATAAACATGATATTATTCTTAAACTTTCTAATATATAGTTTTGCAAGTTATATTCCATCATATATCTTGAATAAAACTTTACCATTCATATACGAACTATCATCTTATAACAAAATCATCTTGTGTAATCCAAATTATAATCATAAATATTTTTTATTATAAGATATAATTTAACTAATTTTTCTTTTTTATTTATTATTTAAATTACTAGCTTTTAAAATCTATCTTAATCTAAATTATAGATCATAAAAATTGACTCCTTCCATTAAATTTATCTTTAATAAAAAAGTCATTATTTTTCAGTAAAATATCTTTAATAGAAAAGTTATTAATTTTTGAATGAAATTTAGTAGTTCATGAAAAAATATTAGTCTCAAATGATGTTTACTATCTTAGCATGTGATTGAAGTACATATTAAGAGTAGCACCAAAATAGGTTATCAGAATTTATTACATCCATCAAACCATCCCTACTGAGAAAATCAAAGTAATTATTGGGTGAGAATGAAGCAACTTAAGATGAAAATACATATCAGTAGGGGAGTATCCTTCAAATCTCCTTCTGAATAAAGCATTTGTTATTTATGAAAATGATGAATTAGTGTCCCCACCAATGTTTGAGAAAAGTGGGTACTAGCTAGGTCTTTCTGAACTAGCCCAGAGCTGTTATGGGCAGTGCCTCTAACAAGGGCTTTCTGTCCTTCATTTTAATTTCTTCAGCTATTCCTGCATGAATCTTGGCATGGGCCATGGGAACAAAGTCCTCGTAGCAATCTTCCAAGGATCGAAAATTTTCAATTGGATACAGAGTGCTAATCTCAACATCATTTGCTCCTTCTATGCTGAAGTTAACTTGACAACCCTTGATGAAGATGTCATGGGTGAACGATGCCACAATACTTTGGGGTATACAATTTTCTGCAGATGTTTTTATCATAATTTACCTTAGATAGAAGTGATTCTAACAATGATTAATGCATGATGAAAGTGTTGAAAAGAAAGGTTGTGGAACCTGCTGCTTTTGCAAGAAGATAATCTCCTGTGATGGTGAGTCTGGGAATGGTGCGACCAATTTTGTTTTCCCATAAAGAAGCAAGGTCGTTGATGGAATAACAGTTGCCTGAGGGTCGAAAATGAACATTTTTGTTGAGTGTTCTTATATCATCAACGGTCTTCATTGTGAACTTTCCAATATCATTGCCATCAACAAAGTAAGCTGCACATATATCAAACAATTCTCTCTTTTTTAACCTTATTTCATTCCGACAATAGGACAAATTTTCTGGGATCTTATTATCATGTTATATATCCTCTTTTATTAATTTTAACATAGTTAAACTCATTGAATGAGGTATCAACATAAAATTACAAAGATAGACATATTAAATGTTTTACCTATATGGTTAAACATGAATTGTTTAATAAAACATTATTCAAAATTAATCAAATTAAACAAAATAAAGATGTGGACTAACTCTAAAATTTAATATCCCCTTACATGAAGTTAAAAGAAGTTTATGAATTATATTTATGTAATAAATCAAATTTAAAGTTATGCAACATTATCATAATAGCTAAGTTTGAAAGTTATTCTTAACATTTTCATAAAGGCACATACATTTTGGTGTTTATGTGATGGTGGTATCTTTTAATTGGACAATTTATTATTTATTAAATAAAAGATAATTTTTTTATTTAGTAAAATATATAAATGAACAATTATTAAAAATAATTATGTTACTAAATTTTATTAGTTTAAAATTTTAAATATCATTATTACAAATTTGTATATTTTTTAACTATATTATTTTATTATAATAAGAATGCATATACACATTCATGAAAGTCCTAGTTATTATAAATTTCATAAAAAGTTAGGTATAAGTTACACGGATAAATTTATATAATTATTTAAACCTTTGTGTAACAGTTAATTCCTCACATGTTTTTTAAAAAGATCAGATGACATTATTTATTTTTTATTATTAATAAATATAATAACAAAGATTTACTATTATTGTTCTCATATAGAATGTTTTATTAAGCAACTCTCCCAAAACACATAAAAAGTATATTTAATGTAATTTTTTTTCTAGAGTAACAAATAAATAATAAGTAATGATTTTTTTTTATGATTGAGGACAGTAAAAATTATTTATAAAATTTTAAAATTAGTAATTTTTTACTTTTAGTTGTATAAAAAATTCTTTATTTTTATTCTTATGAATTTAAAAATAAATATTTTTGTTGTCTTTATAAAATATGTGAATTTTTAATTTATATAAAATATTTTATGATTTTTCCAACTTTTATCACATATCATAACATACACTAATATAGATTACTTAGAATAGTCATTTGATGATTTATTTAGTACATAAGTAGTTTATTAACATTGTAAAATACTAGAAGCAAAACCTAAAAATCTACCTAATGAAAATTAGAATTCACTTATTTTATAAAAGTTAAAACATAATTAAGTTTAATAAAATTATTCTCTTGATCCATTAAATTGATTAAATATACCTTTGACATTGCCATCACCATAGATTTGAAACTGATCTAGCGGTGGAGGAACCTTGGTTGGGTGGCAGTTATCATGGTAAGGCCAAGAAGCAATGGAGTTGCAGCAGATGTTGGTGTAGGGAACACCGTAGTCCTCAATCATACGCCTAATCAGACGCTTCTCGTTGTACATTCTTAGACCTGGCTCCACAGGATCTGCCCTGTCCACGTCGTGCCCAAACTCTGATGGCAGAAACCTCTGTACCATTCATTTCAAATACATCATATCACCATAATTTCACTGTTAAACTGTTACCCAAGTGATTATAAGTATTTTTAATTAAATTTACTTACATACTTAACTTAAAAATAAAAATATTATTTTAAAATTAAATATTACACATAATATTTATTTGAAATAAAAAAACATTACTCATAAATTAAAAAAATTATTTATTTGTGAGATTATTTCTTAAATTTTAAATATTTTTTTATCCTTTGGTAGAGCACAAGAAAAACAAATCATAGGAAAAAAAACAATATTGCACTTTTCGAAGGAATCGTTTAAATATTAAGTAATTTTTTATTGCAAAAAGTTAAAACTTAATTCAAATTTTATTACTATTTTTTTCGCAAATTTTATTAATAATATCTTTTGTTTTTTTTTTCTATTATATTTCTATTTTCGCTTATTTTATAAACTTATTATATATCTAATATTCTACTTGCTAGTCATTATAAATAAAACGACATCAAAATAATGTGGTTTTCAAAAAAGAAAAGAAAGGAAAACGACCTTATTTTAACAAATAATGTCGTTTTAATTTTTTATGACAGTAACTTTTTATATGTTTAATATAATATGTAAAAATTAAATAGTAAAATCTAAAACAAATAATAATTGAATAGTACACATTTAATTAAATTAAAAAGAATAATCAAAGTTAAATTTCCCTTTCGTCCCCATGCTATCCTTTTACTTTTTTATTAGTTAAGATCTATTTAGTTAAAACAAATAAAAAAATATTAATTTTGTTATTTAACATTTTTATTTTAAAAGAAATAAAAAGGAATCGTCTAACAAGGAGAAAGAAATCATCAAATAATGTACGATGATTTAACAAAATTAGACTGAGAAACAATAATTTTAAGTATTTAAAAAAGAAACAAAAGTTGAAGATTTTAAAAGTCGAAGACAAAGAAACCAATACCACATACTTTAATAATATTTGTACTATTTTTATAGAATATTAAATTAAAATATATACATTTATTATGTTAAAGGCATAAAAAGTATTAAATTTCTATTTAGTGAAGAAAAAATTGAAGAAAAATTAAATTCATTTATAATAAAAGATAAGTTTAAATATTTTGAGGTCTCCGTAAAACCATTATGTTTTGATTTTGGGTTTTATAAAATATTTTTTCATACCTGTAAAATTTGTAACCATCATTTAAGTCCTTATAATAAAATAAGAAAATTTTACTTTAATAAGAATATTTTTTCTTTTAATTTACATTCCTTCAATTAAAATTATTAATATGATAAATGACATTGATTTTTCATACCTTAAATTATTTTTAAGGTACGAAATCCTGTTCTATCATATCCCATTACATCATAAACACTTCTCTGTTGTTTGGAATCATCAATTAAACCGTGTTTACTTTAGTACGTAAGTAATTAACCAGTGTGAAATAATACTGTGATAAAAATAATTAATTCCAATATTATAGAGAAAAAAACAAAAGATCTTACAAGGAGCAAAAAAAATTAACTTCAATATTAGAGAGAAAAAAACAAACAATTTTTTTAGAAGAAACAAAATCAAAACTTACTCATTTAAAAACTAAAATAATATTTAAGTACAAAAAACAAGACTTAATTATTTTTTAGTTTTTGAAGTACAGAGTAATCCAACCTTGGTTTCTCAAGTTTATTACGTAGGAATTCAAATTAGGCTTAATAAAATGAAAGTAGTCTATCAAATTTAATGTCTAAAAACTGCAAGTATTTTTTTCAAAATTAGAAAAACTAGCATATTTTCTTAAAAGATAAATAAAATAATTAAACGAATTTTCCTCAAATTTCAATAACTAAAAACATAATTAAAATAATATTAATAAAGTTTATATTACCTTGATGGTCTTCACAGATTTTATGGCCTCCACCAAGGTAATCTGATCCAACAACTCTTCACCCCCAACAAGAGAAATCACAACGTCGATCTCATACTCTTTAAAAATCTTGACCATTAATTCCTTGTCATTTATCACACCCTGCATCATAATTTCAATAAATGCAAAGTCACCATCACTAGAATGGGAATAAAAATATAAAGACAATTATGTACAAAAATATCATAGAAAAAAGAAGAAGTTCATGAATATGTTCCTTTTTTTTATGGATGTCCCAAACCACTATTCCTTGTCCACTCAAATCTCAGCAAATAGAACTAATATGAAATATGAAACTATTTTTTTTAATGTTGTGTTAATTTTGCAATTAATTCAATGAGTAAGAAAGAAAAATAAATAAGTTTAAACCTTAAACGCCAACAAAAAACTGTTCTTCACCAACTTGTGCACATAAAATAAGGAGTTAACAAAAATGAGCTATTGTTGCAGCCAGTTTTAAGTTACTCGATTTCTCATGTACTTATAATGAAGTAGTTACTAATGTGAATTCTTGTAATCTTTTATATCTAAAATCAGTTCTTACAAATTAAAAAAAAATGACATTACTTACATACATCACAGTTTATCTTAAAATGAAATAAAATGCTTTTAATCCTATTACTTTCTATAAATTTTAGTAACTTTTTAATCTTACATTTTTAAGTAGTATAACAAATGTTTTGCATGTTGAGACTATGATTACATTTTTACGTAGTATAACAAATATTTTTCTTTGCTGAATTTTCCTTTTATTAAATACTAAATAACAAATTAATATATTATAATTCAAACCATTTCTGTATTTGAAGTTTTTTTTATCATTTAGGTATATGTCTATCATCACCAGTCCTATTTTTTTTATAAAAATATATTTTATTAAAAAAATAAATTATCAAAATGTGTGAGGACAACATGCACAAAACATTGTACATCTCCCTTGAGCAAAAAATGTTATCTAAATCAATGTTTGCATGCCCTTTCACAATGGAAAAAAATGCCTTGACAATACTTTTTACAAATATTTACTTTATAAATTACAACTACAATTTCTAGTAATAAAATATTATATAATAATAATAATAAAATTAAATAAAGTATTACAATAAAATAATATTTTATGTAGTTGTAATGTAGTGATATAGAAAAAAAAAATGTGAAATAATCATAGTCCTCTCTCACAATTGGCAAAACTAAACAAAATGAAGGTGTACTCACATGAAGAACCTTAGCTCCTCTCTCTTGAAAGGTTTTGACAATGGCAGCTTTGGAAGGAGACACAGATTGTGGCCTGAGAAGCAAATAGGTAGGGTACCCAAAGGCAAGACTTGCCCTTGTTATGAACTGACCCATGAAGCCAGTTCCTCCAATGACCAAGATTCTGTTCTTGGTGATGGTAGAAGGAATGGCAGCCGACACAGTCATGATTTTTGTTTTTCCAACAACCTAGGACTTATTTTTTAGTATTTTATGTTTGGGTTTTGGTTGGAATAAATCATAGAGTGTTGGCTTGAATCACAAAAACAAAAGAGTTTTTGGAAAGATAGATATCAATAGTCAATAGAATCTGTGGTAAATGGTATGAGAAGTGCATGTGGTGGTGGTGGTGGTGGGAATGTGGTGTTTTTATATAGGAATTGCCCTAGGCCGTACAATTATTGGAAGTAAAAAAATGAATGGTTCTTAATTAAGAGATGGTGATAACAAGTTTCATCTACTCTTCCACACGATGGAAAGTTTATGTACCATACGAGATTTATTATAATATACGAATTCTCTTCCAAATATTTGAAGTTTAGCTAGCTAGCTCACGCACTGAGTTTGCTGACTGTTAGATACCGAATCTGTTAGATAGCGTATGCATGGGTATCTGGTGTTTAATAGCAGATCATCTTTTTATATCTACAAATCATAGTCTTTGGAATCACAGATTCTGGATATCATATTATATCGGAGATAAAAGAAGAAAAACATTAAGTTGCTTTTACTGGAAACGAGCAAAGTTTTTTTTGAGTGGAAAAAGTGTTGTTTGTGAGAATTACGGATTGTGGACACTAAATTATTATCGAAGATCAATTACAAATTCATATGTAAAAAATTTTCAATTATAAATAGTGAATAAAAGAATTGTGTAGTAATTTTTAGGATATTTTCATATAATTATATTTTTTTAGACTTTTAAAATAAAAGCCTAAATAATAACACTACAAGAAAAAAGAGATGTAACATCGGCAAAAAACCGACACTAGCGAAGAAAAGTAGACATTAACTCGTCATTAACATTGGCATTGTATCCATATAACAATTCACACACTAAAAACATAGAAGCTAGTGGAGTAGCGTAGAAGCGATTAAGAGACACTAATAGAGTCGGCTTAGTTGACATAAAAGCTGATGCTATACTTTTAAAAATATATATTACGTAGCTTAGACTCAGCGGATGCAAAGCTAACGCTACCGATTTTTAAAATAAATAAATAAAATTTGTAGCGTGGGCTGCGCGCCGACGCTATACTTTTTAAAAATTAAAAAAGTAAATAGGTAGCGTCGGCCTGGGTGAGGTTCTGTTTGTTTTTTAAAGTAAATTAAAAGGGTAGCATGTGGGTAGCATTGGCATGGCCGCCGCTATTATTTTAAAATAAATAGATTGCATCGGCATGACCAACACTATAGGTTTTAAAAAAAAACTGTGAGTGACGCTTATTTTGAATGTAATTTTGCGTGGAATATCTAGTTATAAATATGCATTTCCATCCATTTCCCTGATTTGTTCTCAATCCATTCTCATGCATAGAGTTCCAATTTGAATTTCAATCTAATTATCAACCAATTCTAATTCCTATCCATACAACCAATTCTCTGTCCATACAACCAATACAACCAATTCTAATTCCAGTACAAGAAAATCAAGTAATAGTGTCTGAAATTTCAGTCACTAAATAAGTAAAATCGGTCACAAATCAAAACAGTAACAGAAATAGTGACCAATCAAAATCGGTCATTCTTTTGTTCGTCACTGATTTATAGTGATCGAATCAGTGACTGAGATAGTGACCGAATCAGTGACTGAATTAGTGACCGAATTTGTGACTGAATTTGTTATCGAAGTTGTGATTGAATCTGTGGACCAGTATTTGTGACCGAATCGATGAATCGAATCGCTATCGAATTTGTGACCGAATCTGTGATCTGTATTTGTGACTGAATCTGTGAAGGTATCTGTTGATAATTTTGATTTGATGATGTTGCTGCAATAGTTGATGATTAAATGGTTTTTCTGCAGTTTTGAGTTGATGTCAGATTATCTTTGTTTAGTTAGCTAATTTTGATATATTAGTATGCTATTTTCATTAATACAGGAAATATGCCAGGAATGTGTTTTAATGAATTCAGCTAACTGTTTGTTGTTTAGCTAACTATTTTCTTCCAGACTCTTCCAGTAGGTCTGTACTGAATATCAGCAATTAGAGTTTGTCTCTCATTCTCTATAAATACAAGCCTCATGGAAGATTCAATAAAGAGAAGAGAGAATTACGAAAAAGCTATCACATTCTCACAAATCCATTGAAGAATTCAATTTTAGAAAGAATCAAGAAAAATGTCTTCATTAATGTATTCTGAATTTTGTTTTACCTGGTTTGGTATAGTTTTGTGAAATTACAAAAATCTATATTTCTGTGATGGAAAGGGATGTTTTTATGTCAGCAGCAGAAGCCCAAGCTCATGGAATTGTAGATCTTGTAGCAGTTGAATAAAAAATCGGTGGCAAGGGTTATTCTAATAAAATACAGGATTGGAAATGTCATTTTTTACTCTTCTTACTTTACATTTTAATAGAATATCTCTAAGAGTTTCTCTATTAATACAGTATAAATAATATAGGCTATAAGTAATATAGGATATAAGTAATTCACGGTTAGGATAGATCTAAACCTGCTCATTATACAAAAATAGATATATATAGTACGACTTACCATGCCAACTATGAAACAACTTATTAGAAACACAAGACAGCCAATCCGAAACGTCACAAAATCCCCAGCTCTTCGGGGATGCCCTCAACGCCGAGGAACGTGTACCAGGGTGTATGTGCGACTCGTTCAGATTAAATACTAAGAAAAAACCAATTAAAATTTTTCAGTATTGGTAATCGGTTAAGATAGTGTGAATGCGAAAACTACATTCACACTATCTTAACTTATATATAATTCTTTACTTTTATATAGAATTCTATATAATTCTTTCCTTTCTTTTATCTTGTATCAAATTTATGGTTTCGATTGGTGCAAAACCAATAATACTAATTTGCAATTAAGGACTTTTCCATCGGTAACAAAAAAAAGTTACCCGTTAAGCGGAGAAAATACTATTTCAATTCAAAAAAAAGTATGTCCTTAATAAATGAAATTGGATGGATTTTGTAAGAAGTAAGAATGGAATAAGAGGGTCAGCTACCCAGCAAATTTTCATAATTAAATACCGTTACTATATAAATGGATTTCGTTGTGAAAAAACCTATTTGCTCAATATTGGATAGGTAGAGCCAAAGAGTGTGAACTGTACAAGTTAACAATAACATTGATTAAAAGAATAAAAAATCAAAAGAAAAAGGCTCCGGTGTATAGAAAGGACCTGGCCATTTCTAAAAAAAATCATAGAAACGAAGGAACCCACCAATTAATTATATATATGTGTCCTATTTCATTTACTATTTTTATTTTATGTTTTTTGATATCTAGTATCAATACAATTTCTAATTTTGAGGTGAAACGTTTAGAAAAAAAATATAAAAAATCGTGGTTGGGGCGGTTATAGTAGCAAGAGCCATTGGAATTTTTTTTTATACATCGGAAAAATCCATTTTTGTTATTAATAGACTAGGAAGAAAAAAAGAATAACTGAAAAATTAAATAGTTATTCCTCAAAATATCATTTATTCAATGACCAGAATTAAACGAGGATATATAGCTCGCAAACGGAGGACAAAAATTCGTTTCTTCATATCAAGTTTTCGCGGAGCTCATTCAAGACTTACTCGAACTATTACTCAACAGAAAATGAAAGCTTTGGTTTCGGCTCATCGTGATAGAGATAGGAAAAAAAGAGATTTTCGTGGTTTATGGATTAGTCGAATAAATGCAGTAATTCGCGGGAATACAAAAGTATCTTATATTTATAGTAATTTAATTAATAGTCTATACACGAGGCAATTGATTCTTAATCGTAAAATAGTTGCACAAATTGCTATATTAAAAGAGAATTGTCTTTTTATGATTGCCAACAATATCATAAAAACCTAAAACCCCCTTATTTACTCCAGGAAGGTATAGAATAGAAATTTTTATTTTGATAGCTTTCTCATATGAGAAAGCTATCAAAATAAACAACCACGCTTAAAAAAAAAGGATTCTTCGTTACCTATAGTGTTTTGAATTTCATCTTTTTGGTTTAGTTAGTCTTTAGAAGAGGGGTTCTTGTAAAGACTTGTTCAATTAGTGTTATTGTGATATGTTAGTGTTACAGATTGAAATTGGATGTAGTTCTTGAAAAAGAGGTGAACCAGTATAAATTCTTGTGCATTCTTTCTCTTCTTTAATCTTCTTTTATAATTTTCTGATATAACTAATCGACTGTTTTCTGTGATAAGTAAACTAATTTGTTCTTAACAGCAAAATTAAAATCTGATACTTAACAGAATTCGAAGAAAATACAATATCAATTCATCCCCCCTTCTTGATATATCTCTGAATCTAACAATTGGTATCAAGAGCAGGTACTTGAAAGATATTCAAGGTTGATCCAAGAAGATGGCTGACAAGCTTCCCTTTGCTGAAGGAGCTTCCACCAACAGACCACTACTTTTTGTTGGAGCAAACTACCCCTTATGGAAAGCAAGGATGAAGATCTTCTTTGAATCTGTTGACAGAGACGTTTGGGATGTTGTAATCAATGGTCCATACATTCCAAAGTTAAAAGCAGAGGATGGAACAATATCTGAAAAACCTTGGGAGACATGGACTGATGCAGTAAACAAGAGAGCACAATTCGATTGTAAGGCCAAAAATATCTTAACTTTTCAGGATGAATTTTTCAGGATATCTCAGTGTGCTACTACAAAGGAGATGTGGGACATCTTGCAAGTAACCCATGAAGGCACATCTGAAGTGAAAAGAGCAAGAAAACATACTCTGATTCAAGAATACGAAATGTTTAGAATGCAGCTTGGAGAAAGCATCCAAGATGTTAAAAAACGTTTCACTCACATTGTAAATCATTTGATAGGTCTGGGTAAAAAGTTTGATGATGAAGAACTAAACATCAAAGTCCTAAAATGCCTAAATAGGAGCTGGCAGCCAAAGGTTACTACCATTCTTGAAACAAAAGATCTATCAGTCATGAACACAACAACATTGTTTGGCAAATTTGTTGGCATATTTCAAGAACAAGTGTTGATGAAGTCCTCTCAATATTTCATGAAGATATAAAGTTTTGATGATGAAGATTTAAAGTTCTCCAAACAACATTAAAGACTTGTGTCATCTCACAAAGGAAGGTTGCTTGATGAAAAAGGCAAGACATAAAGGATGTTTAAAGCTTTCAAGAGAGAAGATTGATGAAGATTTTTCTCAAGTGCTGGAGTTTCAAGTTTAGAAGTTTCTGTTTTGGGTGATGGATGAAAAGAGTAAGTCATAAATCTCATTCAAGATCATTTCAAACTTGAGAGCAAGTAGTTTTCTCGCAAAAATGTTTTTCTACGCTTTTAATCGATTATGATACGAAGTCTAATCGATTATTTTACTTAAAATTTGAATCAAAATAGTTTAACAAACAAAATAATCGATTAAGTGTTTTTGATAATCAATTATATTGATTCTGGGTTAATATAATCGATTATGGCCTTAATCTAATCGATTATATCAGGCAAAATGAGTTTTCCAGTTTTTAACTTTGATATAATCGATTAAGCTTTTTAGATAATCGATTAAATAAGTCGTTTTTGCGAATTCAATGCTAAATCAACCTAAGAATAGAAACTTTGATGTATTTTCGAATTATAAAATGAAAGAGAATGTCTTAGGTTCAACACATCTGATAAAACTTAGTATTCAAAGTGTTCTTGCGCTATAGTTTTTCAAAACTGCTTTCTTGCTCTCTCAAGGTTGATCAAAGTCTTTGGAAGTGGTGATCATTGTGCTTAAGCTTTCATTCAACACTCAATCAGGTGTTTTCTTTTACTGTTTTTCTGAATGGGTAAAATTCATCCCTTGGATCTGTTCTAAGGGAGGTGTGTTCATCTCTTGTGTGTCAAGAGAGGTGAGAATCATCCTCAGTGTATCTGAGGAGGTGTTTCATCCTTAGTGTGTTTAAGGAGGTGTTTCCTTTATCTTTATTTGTTATTGCATGAATTGGTGTTTGTAATTTCAATTAAAGATAGTGGGGTGATCATCACGTATTTGTGGTGATTGGGAACTGGACGTAGGATTGGCCTAATCCGAACGAGTATAAGTCTCTGTGTTCTTTCTCTTTCCCTATCATAGGAAACGTTGAAAAGGGAGTTACAACTCAAAATTCTTTAAATGATTTCTGCAATCATATGGCTTTTGTTTCACAAATTGAACCTAAGAATATCAAAGATGTCGTGCTTGATGAAAATTGGATTACTGTTATGCATGATGAATTAAATCAATTTTCCAGAAATGATGTATGGTTTCTTATACCTAGAAATAACAATATGAATGTTATAGGAACTAAATGAGTGTTTAGAAATAAGCTTGATGAAAATGGGATAATTACTAGGAACAAAGCTAGATTAGTTGCCAAAGGCTATAATCAAGAAGAAGGTATTGATTTTGATGAAACCTATGCTCCTGTAGCTAGATTAGAAGCTATTAGACTATTACCTGCTTTTGCTTGTCTTAAAGGATTCAAACTTTTTCAAATGGATGTCAAGAATGCTTTCTTAAATGGCTTCATTAATGAAGATGTATATGTTGAACAACCTCATGGATTTGTTGATTTTAAATTTCCAAATCATGTATACAAACTGAAAAAGGCTTTGTATGGTCTCAAACAGGCACCTAGACAACGGTATGAAAGACTTACAACTTTCCTCATATCACAAGGCTTTAAAAGAGGAGTTATTGACAAAACTCTTTTTACTAAGAAAGTTGATAATGAACTCATATTAGTGCAGATTTATGTTGATGATATAATTTTTGGTTCATCTAATCAATCTCTATGCAAAGAATTTGCAGATACTATGAAAGGTGAATTTGAGATGTCCATGATGGGAGAGTTAAATTTTTTCTTAGGACTACAGGTTAAATAATTGGCAAATGGTACATTCTTCAACCAAACAAAATACTGCAATGAGCTGTTGAAGAAATTTAATATGGAAAGTTGCAAAGAAGCTTTTACTCCTATGTCTTCAAATTGCTATGTTGACATGGATGAAAAAGGAAAAACAGTTGATGCCACCATGTACAAAGGATTAATTGGTTCCTTGCTATATATTACAGCCAGCAGACCAGATATCATGTTTGCTGTATGCTTATGTGCAAGATTTCAAGCCAATCCAAAAGAATCTCATTTCACTGCTACAAAACGAATTCTCAAATACCTCAAAGGAACAGTGAATGTTGGACTATGGTACTCCACTGGTAATGAACTGAATTTAGTAGGATATACTGATTCTGATTTTGCAGGTTGCAAATTAGATAGAAAAAGCACAAGTGGAACATGCCATCTCTTTGGAAATTGCTTGATATCCTGGACCAGCAAGAAACAAGCCTGTGTTGCATTATCAACAGCAGAAGCTGAATACATTGCTGTTGGAAGTTGCACTGCACAAATACTTTGGTTAAAACAGTAGCTATGTGATTTTGATTTGCATTTATCTGATATTCCTATTCTCTGTGATAATACAAGTGCTATAAATCTAACAAAAAATCCCATTCAACACTCTAGAACAAAACATATTGAAATTAGGCATCATTTCATAAGAGATCATATTGAAAAGAAAGATTGTAGGATTGAATTTGTTTCAACAAATGACAAACTAGCTGATATTTTCACTAAATCATTAGGTCGTGACAGGTTTTTCAAATTAAGAAATGAATTAGGAATCTTAAACATCAAGAATCTGTCTTAAATGTTCTACTGCTGCATAATATAGTTTGTTAATTCTTTTGAAATAGCTGACTTATTTCATTTAATTGACACAAATGTTATACTACTGCATAATATAGTTTGTTAACTTTTTTGAAATAGCTGACTTATTTCATTTAATTGACACACTGCTATAATTGTTGTCAGTTTAGCCTGTTAATTTCTTTGACTAGTTGACTGATTTTATTTTACTGCATCTGATTCAATTGGTTATTCAAACTAACTAGTTTAATTCTTCCAATTCTAACTGAACCAAATCTGTCTTATATCAAAATTTCGAACTAGGGTCCCACTAATTTCAAAACATAGACACTTATAGATACATGTGAGAATGCTTTATTGGTTTTCCAAAACTGAACTTCCATTTTTCAATATATTCCTTCTGCATTTATGACTAATGACTATTAACATCTGTTTTGAGTGCATATCTGTTCAAAATCTTCTCACAATTATTGTGCTTTCGACCTATCTATT
This sequence comes from Lablab purpureus, assembly GCA_030347555.1. Lineage (NCBI taxonomy): Eukaryota > Viridiplantae > Streptophyta > Magnoliopsida > Fabales > Fabaceae > Lablab > Lablab purpureus. Next base: position 20,669,149 of record CM059255.1, on the reverse strand, counting down.
CAAATCTTCCCTATTAATTTTCTTCATCTGCATTACTCACACAATCTCTGTGCATCATATTTTCTCTGCAATTCTCTACAAAAATGTCTTCTGTTAAATAAAGACGGCAGTGTAAAAACCAAGAGGGGGGGGGTGAATTGGATTTTTAATAAACTTTTTCCCTTTAAAACAAATTTCCAGATTTTCGAATTTACTTTCAAAAACTAGGATGCGGATTTTCCTTAACCTTTGATTAGCGCAGTTTGAGTTGCAATTGTTAAAATGATCCACAATAAAAAGAGATAGGAAAAGAGAAAGAACACAGAGATTTATACTGGTTCGGATTAAGCCAATTCTACGTCCAGTTCCCAACCACCACAAATGCGTGATGATCACCCCACTATCTTTAATTGAAATTAAAAACACCAATTCATGCAATAACAAATAAAGATAAAGGAAACACCTCCTTAGACACACTAAGGATGAAACACCTCCCCATACACACTGAGGATGAAACCCACCTCTCTTGACACACAAGAGATGAACACACCTCCCTTAGAACAAATCCAAGGGATGAATTTTCCCGTTTAGAAAAACAGTAAAAAAAAATACACCTGATAATAGTGCTGGATAGAAAGCTTAAACACAAAGATCACCACTTCCAAAGACTTGATCAAATTTGAGAGAGCAAGAAAGCGGTTTTTAAAAGCTAAGGCACAAGAACACTTTGAATATGTGTTGTTTTCAGATGTTTTTAACCTACGACGTTCTCTTCATTTTATAATTCGAAAATGCTCCAAAGTTTCCATTCTTAGGTTGATTTAGCATTGATTTCACAAAAACGACTCATTTAATCGTTTATATAAAAAGCTTAATCGATTATATCATATTTGAAAACTGGAAAACTCATTTAGCCTATATAATCGATTAGATTAAGGCCATAATCGATTATATTAACCCAGAATCAATATAATCGATTATCAAAAAAACTTAATCGATTATTTAGTTCGTTAAACATTTTTAATTCAAATTTTAAGTTAAATAATCGATTATCTACGTATCATAATTGATTAAAAGCGTAGAAAAACGTTTTTGCGAGAAAACAACTTGCTCTCTTGTTTAGGAAGGTCTTGAATGGGATTTATGACTTACTCTTTCCATCCATCACCCAAAACAGAACCTTCTACACTTGAAACTTCAGCTCTTGAGAAAATCTTCATCAATCTTCTCTCTTGAAAGCTTTAAACGCTCTTTATGCCTTTCCTTTTCTACCAAGCAACCTTCCTTTGTGAGATGACATAAGTCTTTAATGTTGATTGGATCACTTTAAATATTCATCATCAAAACTTTAAGACTTCATTAAAACTCTGGAAGACTTCATTAACACTTGGTCTTGAAATATGCTAACATCTTCTAATGACTATTTCGTGATTGAGAGTGATGATGATTCAGATACACCTTTAGTAAATGTTGTTGAGAGACTAAGAAGATCCTCAAGAACCAGAATGAAATCCCATGCTTCTAAGTCTCCAGTTCACAGAATGCAAACTCACAACAGAGGATCAACCTCTGCTTCTCCTGCACAAACCAACAGGAACTCTGCATCTGCTGCTGCACCTTCAAACCCAACTATGGGACAACCTTCAAAGAGGATCAAAGTTCGTGTAAGGATTCCTTCTCCTGTGCATGATGAAGGAAATCAGTCTGAAGAAGAAACTGTGTCTGACAATGAAGAAGAAGCTGAAACTGTTGAATCATTGGAGTTGAAAATGCAAAGAAAACTTGTTTTAACTCCCAAAGTGCTTAAGTTTAGCTGGTTACATAATGAGAATCTGATGTTTATCAGAAACATTCTTCAAACTCAAGGCCTGCGACAATTTGTTGAGCTGGAAGGTAACTTTTATAGTGATTTGATTAAGATATTCTATGCTAACTTGAAAGCAGAGAACAACATGCTGGTTTCAAAAGTCAAAGGAAAAGAGATAAAGATTGACAACTCCCTGTGGAGAAGACTGGCTGGTTTGAAGTATGAAGGTGTCAAAATAAGCAAAGGAAACACTTCTTCTGTGCCTGGGTTCAAACAAAGATTCTGTATTCAAGTCATGCATGCGCAATGTTGAAGAGGCTGTGCTGAAATACCAAGTTGGAAAAATCAAACATGATGATAGACTTCTTGCATTTATAATTGCTTGATAGCTCACACCCAGGGGGAGTAATCACGCACAGCTGATGGAAGAAGATTTAGCTCTAATACATTGCATGAAGAACAATATCAAGGTCAACTGGATCTATGTCATGAAGGGACATATGTTCAAGGCAAAGCGTCTTAGTGATCACAAACTTTCCTATGCAATCTTCATTTCCAAAGTTCTAGACCACTTTAATATTTCCACTGAAGGAGCTACAACCAAGATCATCAATCACAAGCACATCTTTGACAACTATTATCTTAGAAAAATGGGGCTCACAAAGGTTAATGATGAATGGATTTTTGAAATTGGTTCATCCTCCACTGCACCCAGATCATCAACTCAAGCTGATAACTCTTCAGGGAATCCTCAAGATTACTCTGCATATCAGATGGTTCCATACACAGCTCCTCCTGCATACCAAGGAATCCCTTTATCTGAATTTGAAAGAATGCTTATTTCTCGTCTTAACGTTCTTGGTTCTATGAAGCGCAATACTCATGAAACCATGGTTTCTAGGTTCACAAACATTGATTGTGAAATTGAACTCATACAGCAACAGCTTGCAGAAATTCAAGTTTCTATTGAAGCCTTTGAAGGTACCTCTGGAACTGCTGCTGCCATGGATGAGGATGCTGATGAAGATGATGATGAGGATGATGAGGATGATAATGATGAGGATGATGATGAAGATGAAGATGAAGATTAATATCTATTATTTAATTGCCTTTCAAATTTTTTGTTTTTATGTTGCTGTTTGATGAACAATTTATGGTCTGTAATATGATCTGCAACTCACTTTCTGCTTTATTAAAACACTGCCTAATGTCAAAGGGGGAGATAATCTTCCATCTATTCTCTTTGATTTTAACAGGTTTTTGCAGGTTGCCATCATCAAATAGGGAGAGTTTGTTGATAATTTTGATTTGATGATGTTGCTGTAATAGTTGATGATTAAATGGTGTTTTTGAAGTTTTGAGTTGATGTCAGATTATCTTTGTTTAGTTAGCTAATTTTGATATATTAGTCTGCTATTTTCATTAATACAGGAAATATGCCAGGAATGTGTTTTAATGAATTCAACTAACTGTTTGTTGTTTAGCTAACTATTTTTTTCCAGACTCTTCCAGTAGGTCTGTACTGAATATCAGCAGTTAGAGTTTGTCTCTCATTCTCTATAAATACAAGCCTCATGGAAGATTCAATAAAGAGAAGAGAGAATTACGAAAAAGCTATCACATTCTCACAAATCCATTGAAGAATTCAGTTTTAGAAAGAATCAAGAAAAGGGTCTTTATTAGTGTATTCTGAATTTTGTTTTACCTGGTTTGGTATAGTTTTGTGAAATTACAAAAATCTGTATTTCTGTGATTGGGGTGATCACCGTAGACTTGGTGTGAGTCTAGTTTTGATTGAATTCTATAGTGTTTAGAATTTCATCTTTTTGGTTTAGTTAGTCTTTAGAAGAGAGGTTCTTGTAAAGACTTGTTCAATTAGTGTTATTTTGATCTGTTAGTGTTACAGATTGAAACTATGTAGTTCTTGAAAAAGAGAACCAATATAAATTCTTGTGCATTCTTTCTCTTCTTTAATATTCTTTTATAATTTTCTGATATAACTAATCGGTTGTTTTCTGTGATAAGTTGATGAGTCATTATTTTCCCTTATTTTCTTACCTTTCTGTACTTGTTTTCATCTCTAATTTGTGCTTAATTGTTTATATTTTGTACTAATTTCTATTAGGGCTATATTTGGACCAGAAATTCATATTTTAATTAATTTGAATTTTCTAAGTTTAATTATTCCAATTTTTATTTTCAGGGCAGTTTAAAATTATTTTGGGCTTGGAATTAATTCATGGACTTCAAGAGGAGCTGCCACGTCACAATTTGGATTTTGGGCCCAATGGGTCTAGGTTTTCGTGCCCATGCAATGCAGCTACAAGTAGGGCAGCTGAGGAAGGAGCAGGGACGGCAGCAGCGGCAGTAGAATCAATTAGGGTTTCTTTTACGTTTTTCCTTTCAGCTAGAGAGACCAGTTTACGTTTTGTTTTAGTTTTCAGTTCACATTTCGTTTACTGTTTAAAAATTCCAGTTTTGTTCTTCAATTCCAGTTTTGTTCTTCAATTCATTTGCGTTTCTATTTTGCAATTTTCGTTTTCTATTTCGTTTTCCGCTTTCTATTTCGTTTTACGTTTTCAATTTCACTTTTGTTTTCAATTTCGTTTTCGTTTTCAATTTCATTTTACGTTTTCAATTTCAATTTTAATTCCCGTTTACGTTTTCTGCAATGCATTTTCTGTTTTCTGAGTTAATGGAAGGCTAAAACCCCAGGGTGGGGCTCTTGGGCATGCTGCACTCGCTGATGGAGGTTCTGTGCGTTTTTTTGGCTTTGTACGTTTGATTCTCCAATGTGAAGTCTTTGTTCTGGAGGATGCTTAATCCTGCGGAGGGAGACCTTACAAGGTTCACGTTTGCTTAATTCGTGTAGGGAAGTCTTGGGTTAACTTTCGCTTAATTGGTTAATCTAGACCGAACAAGGATTAAACGGACTGATAATCTGTTGTAAGCCAAGGATGTCAGAGATGCATTGTGTTCAAGAGTCTTGCCTATTTTAATTACTGCAATTAATTTGTTATTGTCCGCTGTTTTTAATTAACCACTGTTTTCTATCCAAAAACCCCCCCATTGCACATTGCATGTTCAATCTTTTGACAGTGAAAATTGGTCCTTGAGAGACGACCTAGGAGTCACTTCTAGTACTACATTTAATTGTTTTTTATTTGACCGAGTACGACATCGATCATAAGTAAACTAATTTGTTCTTGACAGCAAAAGTAAAATTTGATACTTAACAGAATTCGAAGAAAATACAATATCAATTCATCCCCCCTTCTTGATATATCTCTAAATCTAACAGTATCTATGACTGTATTTGTGACCGAATCAGTAACTGAATTAATAATCTAATCTGTGACCAAATAGTTATTTATGTAGTGACCGAATATGTGACTGATTTAATCGGTCACTATTTATTTATTTAATATTTTTTTTAACTGATGGATGAATAATTTTATAAAACATCAAGAAATAGAAAATGATCCCCAAAATTATCATATAGATTGTTATCCACAAAAATCATGAAATAGATAATCATCTACAAAAATAGATAATATCATACAAATTACATGTTCTTCAAAATAAGAATTCATTTACAAAATATATTAAGTTTCAACAACTCATCATAAGAATTTATATATCATTAGGAGGCTGCAAATCCATCTTCTTCATGACCATAAGCAACAACTTGTCATTTTTTTGAACCTTTTGTTGAGGGATTAACACAATGTTAAGAAGTTCATCCCTTTCACTCCTGACTTCTTGTAATGTGTGTTTTAATTGTTGAATCTCATCTTTGAGGGCTTGAACAGATGATGAATTAGATTCATAACAAAATTGTTTCCCAATTGCTTTGTTTGACTCAGATCCAAGCCCATATACCTTGCCTTTGTTCACTCCAGCAACTGTGCACCAAAGTTTTAATTCATCAGGTGGAGACGTTCCTGAAATAGATGCAGATGAGGAGGCTTGTTCCAATGCACGGGTATACTATACCCGGAAATACCGAAATAAAAAAATAGTAAATTTATAAACAAAAAAAGAGACAAATGTTGTAAAGTTAACATGTCATATTTGTTACTTACATCCATATGTGCTGATTTTTGATCAACCCATGTCTTTTCCTTCTGTTGGTGTGTTTGACGAAACAACTCTGATGGAGTGGGAGGTTTTCCATTCAATTTTGTCTAAATAAAGTTATACATGTTTAAAATCGATAAAAAAAACAAGTTTCTAAACTTATGTCAATATTTAATGCAATAAGTAATACATAGAACAATAATATTGAGAACAATCAAATCAATACGTAGTAGTTGATTAATTTATAGAAGATCTAAGATTTATATATAGAACTAATTAGTGTAGTTAGAAGCTACATTTAATATTAATAATGTCAGATCTTGAGCATTTATATGGAACTATATACTTAACTAATGTATATCCATTAGAAAGTAACTTTAAATATGAAGAATCATTGAACCTTATTTTTAATTAAGATTTAGGAAAAAGAAACTTTACCATATTTTCTCTATGTTGAGAAGTGCTAATAGATCCAGAAGTATGGAGTGAAACTCCAAATCCCTCACAATCTGAAGCTCGATTTGCTTTTGCAGTCAAACTTTTTAATTTGAATTGAGTTGATCCCCAATGTTAGCATAATATATTACATATATCTTCTGCAAGCCAATTTGGCTTCTTCATTTTTGTGCGAGCCTTATTTAGTGAACTTTTCAATATATTTGCACCTCTCATTTCAAAGTTCCTTCTTGCTAACTTCTGATCAGGTGGAGAAATAGTATATTTACACAAATAAAACAAGTGAATGTTATCTAAATTCAGCAGTTAGTAATTAGTTTAAAGTTACAAAAAATAAAAATACATACCATGAACTCACTAAACCACATATCTCTAGTGATTTCAGGTACCTTCTTCCATGAAGGCCATGCTTCAATATAATGGATTTTGAAGATATCACCAATGGCATTAGCTGCAAAGTATGAAGGCAAAAATATGCAACAATAATAGAATTATAAGTATAAGTTATACATACGATTTGAAGAAAAATTAACATCATTAAAATTTTAGAATTTACCCATATCCATCAAGTGCTAAAATGGGTTTGTCAAAAGTACTTTGGACATCTGATGGATTTTGATCTTCATTAGAAACAAATGTGTCAAGAGTTTGAGGGTTAGATCCTTGAAGACTTTCTGGGGAAATAATAGGTGTAGTAGAAACATGTTCTTGTATAGGTGGAATACTATTAGGCACTAATAATGGTGGTGGAATAGAACGACCCACATGTGGTCCAACAGAAGGATCAGAACAATAATTTCCTCCAAGTCGTGGAGTGCGACCATTATGTGGTCCAACAGAAGGGGTTTCACCAGACTAATCTCCATGTGAAGTAGTACAACTAACATGATTCCTGGATTGTTGATGTCCAATTTGCACTCCAACTGAAGAATTACCTTGTAAACGACTCTTAAAGACTATTTTTTTTGTTTTTATCTGACATCTGTACATACAATAAAAAGTGTTTAGCAAATTGCAAATTTTTAATAACAAAAGATCAAGAATAACATATTCGTATATTCATTAAAATATTTAAAACACAATAATATAATATGATTACCATATTTCTTACATTTATTCATAAACCCAAAATAGAAATTTATAATTCATCATTCATTATCATCATTGTTATCTTCATTATCATTATCATCATCATCATCATCATCATCATCATTATCATCTTCATCATCATCATCATCATTATCATCATCATCATCATCATCAGATATATAGTCATCTTCAAAATTCACTTTCTTCCTCACACTCTTCTTCATTAAGTTCTTCCTCTTCTTCCTCATCTTGATTATATTGATTACCATGGACTAATTCATTGTCTACTACTTCATATTCACCTTCATCATCTCTTAATTCACCAAGTAACTCATCATGAGACACAAATTCAGTATTTGAAATACCATCTTGGTATGCAACCTCTAGAGTATATTGACCATCAATCGTATTTCTTGCTTGGGTTTTAATGACAACCCACCAATCAACCTTTTCCCTAATTTTTTTAGGATAAGACATATAATATACTTGAATTGCATTTGATGCAAGTATGAAAGGATCATAATTCAAATACCTTCTCCGGTGATGAACCTCCACAATACCATATTCCTTATCAACTCGTACACCACGATTCTTTTCAAAATCAAACCATTCACAATTTAACACAACTAATTGTTTTTTTGGTTCTCCTACGTATTCTAGTTGCATAATCTCTTTGATGATACCATAATAATAGTTCTCTTCATTTCCATTATCATCAGCTTTAACACAAACTCCACAGTTGATTGTTTTCTTTCTAATGCTCCATTCTTCGGTATGAAACTTGAAACCATTCACAAAATAAATAGGCCAAGTAAAAACCTTTTTTCTTGGCCCCCATGCTAAGTCGTGCAAAAATGGACTTTGAACCATATTGTTGCTATGATGAACCTAAATGAGATGATAAACACAATATGGATAAATAGGTAAATGTGAAAACATAAAATATTTTTAAACAAAATTTTAATACTTACATGTATTTGAAACCATGTTGGAAAATCGGAAGCAATCCTAACCTCTATTTCTCTTCGAGTAATGTTCGGATTAATGTTAGAAATAACGACAGTGTAAAAATCAAGAAGGGGGGATGAATTGGATTTTTAGAAAACTTTTTCCTTTTAAAATAATTTTCAGATTTTAAATAATTGTTCTAAAAACAAGATTCGGATTTTCCTTAACCTTTGATGAGAGCGGTTTGAATTGTAATTGTTAATATGATCCATAATAAAATAAAGAGATAGGGAAAGAGAGAAAGAACACAGAGATTTATACTGGTTCGGATTTAGCCAATCCTACGTCCAGTTCCCAATCACCACAAACACGTGATGATCACCCCACTATCTTTAATTGAAATTACAAACACCAATTCAGTGAACACATGCAATAAGAAATAACAAATAAAGATAAACGGAAACACCTCCTTAGACACACTAAGGTTGAACACACCTCCTCAGACACACTGAGGATGATTCCCACCTCTCTTGACACACAAGAGATGAACACACCTCCCTTAGAACAGATCCAAGGGATGAATTTTACCAATCAGAAAAATAGTAAAGAAAACACCTTATAAGTGCTGGATTGAAAGCTTAAGCACAATGATCACCACTTCAAAGAACTAAGATCAACCTTGAGAGAGCAAGAAAGCGGTTTTGAAAACTTTAAAGCAAGAACACTTTGAATGTTGTGTTTGATCAAATGTATTGAACCTAAGACGTTGCCTTTCATTTTATAATTTGAAAATAGCTTAAAGTTTCCTTGCTTAGGTTGATTCAGCATTGAATTCGCAAAAACGTCGTATTTAATTGATTATCTAAAAGGTGTAATCGATTATATCAGAGTATAAAACTGGAAAACACATTTTTTCTGATATAATCGATTAGATTAAGGCCATAATCGATTATATGAACCCAGAAGCAATATAATCGATTATAAAAAACACTTAATTGATTATTTTGTTCGTTAAACTCTTTTGATTCAAAATTTAAGTGAAATAATCGATTAGATTTCGTGACTTAATCGATTAAAAGCGTAGAAAAATGTTTTTGCAAGAAAACGACTTGCTCTCAAGTTTGAAATGGTCTTGAATGGGATTTATGAGTTACTCTTTTTATCCATCACCCAAAACAGAAACTTTTAAACTTGAAACTCCAGCTCTTGAGAAAATCTTCATCAATCTTCTCTCTTGAAAGCATTTAATACCCTTTATGTCTTGCCTTTTTCACGAAACAACCTTCCTTTATGAGATAGAAACAAGTCTTTAATGTTTGTTTGAGAACTTTAAATCTTTATCATCAAAACTTTAATCTTCATGACTTATTGAGAGAGCTTCATCAACACTTATACTTGAAATATGTCGACAATCTCCCCCTTTTTGATGATGATAAAAAAAACTTAGAGACTTGTGATTGATATCCTGAAAAAGAAACTTAGAAAATATTGTATGGATATCTCCATCATAAAAGTTAGTTCACAAAGGAAATAATATAGGCAGTCTCATAGCATTTAATTTTCAATTTGAATTTGAATTAAAATTCAAGGAATTCAATGCATGGAAATATTTCTAAAAACTCCCCCTTAAACTTTGCTCTTAATGTTTAAGATATTCTAGACAATTATTTGAAATATTTCCTAATTCTCCCCCTTAAACTTTAATTCTCCTTCTTAATGCTTGAGATATATTCTAGACATATCATCAATCAAAACAATTTTATTTTTCTCCCCCTTTATTTTTAGCATTATGAAAAAGATTACATATCAAGAGATATACAGCACAAGCAATTAATACACAGAAAAATATGGAGAGAAAAAAATACAGCAGCTAAAAAAATTAAATTTGAGCTAGGGAACAAGTGAACTTTTAGCCTATTCAGTATCTTCACTATCCCCTTCTTCTTCTTCTTCTTTAGCATCTTCAGCTGGTTGTTTTCCTCTTGAAGACCCAATGTTGTCTTCTTCCGGAGATATGTCTTCTATTTCCAGCTTCCTTTCTACCCGATATACTCTCCTATTTAGCCTTGAGAGCCTTGAGCAGATATCCTCATAATGTGTGAGTTGAATATTCAACATGCTGTCCATTCTTGAATAAATATTTGCTTCCATAGAGCCAGGTTGAGGTTGTTGTTGAGGTTCTTCATCTTCTTCCATTGCTGCCTCATCTTCTCTTTGTCTGAACACATTTCCTTGTTCAATAAGGCCCATATGTCTCAGAACATTCTTGCCAATTTTGTTGTTGCTAAGCAAAATTTGCTTTGTTTCTCCTGTTAGATAAACTCCCTTGTATTCTAAGATCTTTGAAATAAACAGAGAATAGGGTAAAGCAAAAGATGATAGCCTAGTGACTTTAAACATGTTATCCAAAATAATTGTAGGCCAATCTATGCTAACATTATTGAAATAGCCATACATTAACAGGATATCTTCTTTTGTTAATTGGGCATGATTTGTGCCCCTTGCAACAATTATCCAAACAATAACATAGTGTAACATTTTCTCATTTAACTTAACATTACCAACTTTATACAAGCTTTCCACTTGAAGGTTGGGGTCCTTGCAGAATTTTCTAAATTCCACAAGTTTGTTGAACCCTTCAAAGTCGTAAGTGATGTTGATTCCGCCTTCCGTTGACAAACCGGCTATTGTGTTCCATATATCTTCATCAAGATGTATGCGCACTCCTTTCACCTTTGTGCTGGGATTACCTATTCTAGAGGTTAGATTAAGATAAAATACTCTTACCAAGTCGGGATAATATGGACCTTCCAATTCCACAAAGGTCTTTAAGCCACTTGCTACTAATAACTCCTGAAAAGAAAACCCGTGAGTTCTGAAAAAATCACGAGATAAAAATTTAGGGGTAAGAATTTTTCTATCCTTCCAGTGGTTGATGTAGGCTTTCTGTAAATCCTCATTTGAAATCCACCCAGAAAGATTTGGTGGTCTTTCTTCAACTTCCTACTGGTGGGAGGACATGGGAGCTTTGCCTCTTCTCCTTGATGACATCTTTCTTCTTCTTTGGTCAGCCATTGTATAGAAGATAGACAATAGAAACACAAACAAGAGAACTAACACAGAAAACGCACAAGAATTTCGCACAAACAGTGAATTAAGAGCAGAAAAGCAACAAGAGAGAGAGGAGCTGAAAGTAACACTTTAATTCTCAATCTTGGTATTTATAGACATGGATTCTGATTTCAATTCATTGATTTAATGCGAATATAGCCGTTAGAATAAGAATATAGCCGTTGTGGATCAAAAGCACGTGAATTAGAGGCCCAACGTTCAAAAAAATAGTGTGCAGAAAAACTCAGAACGTCGCATTTAATCGATTTTGTGATGAACTTAATCGATTATTTGTGTGCAAAATTTTCCAGAAAACGAAAACCCAGGAATTTAATCGATTATTTGCTTCTCATAATCAATTAAATTGCTCCTCAGCGCTTTTAATCGATTATGATACGAGCTAATCGATTATTTGTTAAAACATTTTCACAAACAACACTTTTAATCGATTACAATACGAAAACTAATCGATTATATACGAGATTTTCACAGATTTTCATAAAAACACATAATTAACATAAAAAATTATCAATAAACACAAATCAATCAACAGATTTATTATCAACAATACCTAGATCTCTTCTAAGCTCATAAAATCTATCTCTAGGCAAGGGTTTGGTAAAGATATCAGCTAATTGATGTTTTGTGTCTATGTATTCTATTATGCAATCTCCTTTAGCTATATGATCTCTAATAAAATGATGTCTAATTTCTATATGCTTGGTCTTAGAATGCATGATAGGATTTCTAGTCAAATTAATGGCACTAGTGTTATCACACTTAAGAGGGATATGATCTAGAAAGATATCAAAGTCTTCTAATTGCTGTTTCATTAATAGAATTTGAGCACAACAACTGCCTGCTGCTATACACTCAACCTCTGTGGTTGAAAGAGCAACACTAGCTTGTTTCTTAGAATGCCATGAAATGAAAGAACATCCTAAAAGATGACATGTTCCAGTAGTACTTTTCCTATCAACTCTACAACCACCATAATCTGAGTCAGAAAAACCTATAATACTAGGCGAGGCTCCTGAAGGATACCATAAACCAAAGGTTTTTGTTCCTCTAAGGTACTTAAGGATTCTCTTAACAGCTTTTAGGTGTGATTCTCTAGGGTTGGATTGAAACCTAGCACAAACACACACACTTTGCATGATATCAGGTCTACTAGCAGTTAGATAAAGCAATGATCCAATCATACCTCTGTACTTTGTTTGGTCTACTGCCTTACCACTTAAATCTTGATCCAGATAACAAGATGTAGCCATGGGAGTTACAACTTCCTTGGAATTTTCCATCTCAAATTTCTTTAAGATTTCGTTGCAATACTTTGTTTGACATATAAATATGCCTTTCTTCAATTGTTTGATTTGAAAACCAAGAAAGAAATTTAATTCTCCCATCATGGACATTTCAAATTCACCCTGCATATTTCTTATAAACTCTTGGCAAAGATCATCATTAGTTGATCCAAATATGATATCATCAACATAGACTTGAACAATAAGAATATGTTTCTTTGATTTTTTAATGAAAAGAGTAGAATCAACTTTACCTCTTCTAAAACTATTATCAAGTAAGAAATTACTTAACCTTTCATACCAAGATCTTGGAGCTTGTTTTAGTCCATATAAGGCTTTCTTCAACTTGTAGACATGGTTTGGAATTTTGAAATCTTCAAAACCTGGAGGTTGTTCCACAAAGACTTCTTCCTTGATGTATCCATTTAGGAAAGCACTTTTTACATCCATTTGAAAATATTTGAATCCCATAATTGAAGCATATGCTAGTAACAAACGAATAGCTTCTAGTCTTGCTACGGGTGCATAAGTTTCATTATAGTCTATTCCTTCTTCTTGTCTATAACCTTTTGCAACCAGCCTTGCTTTGTTCTTGGCGATATTTCCATCTTCATCAAGCTTATTTATAAAAACCCATCTGGTGCCAATAACCTGCATATTGTTAGTTTTAGGAATTAAATCCCATACCTGATTTCTTTCAAACTGATTCAGCTCTTCTTGCATTGCTATACACCAATGATCATCCGTCAAAGATTCTTCTACGGTCTTTGGTTCAATTTGTAAAACAAAAGCAACGTTCATGCAGAAATTATTCATGTTCCTCCTTGTTCTTTCTTTTTGAAGCTTTTAAATTTGCTTTTATCGCCTGTCATATGTCTTGAACATCCACTATCAAGATACCATAAAGACTTCCTAGACCTGGGACCAACCTGCATCATAAACAAAGATATTTAGGTCCCTTAAAATCACTTATTAGGGTCCTCATGGGTTAGAAACAATTTTTCCTTTGGGAACCCATTTGTATTTCCCATTAGGAACACTAAAACGTCTAATATTACATCTATTTACCGAATGACCTTTATGCATACAATAAAAACATGTAGGAACATTGGTTTTTCTTGAGAAATTTGTATTTTCAAAAACTTTCTTTGTAGAAACATTGTTTTTCTTTGAGAAATTTATATTTTCAAAAATCTTCTTTGTGTTAGACGTTTCACCTTTCACAAAAACAGTTTTGGTAGGTTTGTGATTAATTTAGAAATTATAACCAAGTCCTGCTTTTTGATATAAACCTTTTTGCACATTTAAAACGTTATTTAAATTTTTATTTCCCATGGTAATTTTTGAAACAGATGTTTCAAGATAAGATACTTTATTTGCAAGAACATTACAATTTTCGCAAATAGGAATTTTTGTTTTGCATTTAGATGGAATTTTTGCTTTTTCCAAATCTTTTTTCAAAACCTTTTTCTCTTCTTCCAAATCAATAATTTTCTTTTCAAGACTCTTATAGTCATTTTTTAATTTATTATGAAAAGAAGTAAGTTTTTCATATTTTTCACATAAATCAAGAAACTCTTCAAGCAATTCATCATAATTATTTGGAAGACCGAAATCACTTACCTTGCTACATGTAGATTCAGCATCATCATCCGCCATGAGACAAATGTTTGCTTCTTCTTTCGAGTCACTTGAACTTTGAGAAGAATTCACTTCATTATCTTCCCAAGCAATGTACGCCTTCTTTTTCTTCTTATCAAAAGGCTTTTTATTTTTCTTTCCTTTTTCTTCTTCTTTCTTGATGTTGGGGCATTTCGACTTCAAGTGTCCCCTTTTTCCACAACCATAACATTTAAAATTATCAAGAGAATTTAAATTTTCAGCTTTCTTACCTTTCTTGAAATTCCCTTTGTTTTTGCTTTTGATGAACTTCTTGTATTTCTTGACAAACAAGTTGATGTCGCTGCATTCAAGATTATCATCTGAATCATTACTCTCATCCTTATAGGATTCGGCTTTAAGAGCAACACCTTTCCTCTTGACATCTTCTTCTTCTCCTTTGAAGCGTCCAAGCTCAATTTCGTGTTCTCTAAGCTTTCCAAAGAGAGTGGTCATGTTCATACTTGTGAGATTCTTCGATTTCGTGATAGTCGTCACTTTAGGTTGCCATGTCCTGTCCAAAGATTTCAAAATTTTCACATTTAATTCCTCAATGTCAAATTTCTTACCTAACGCCTTGAGGTGATTTACAATGTGAGTAAATCTTTTTTGGACGTCGTAGATGGTTTCTCCTTTGCTCATATGGAACATCTCATATTCTTGAATCAAGGTGTTTTTCTTTGATCTTTTGACATCCTCCATTCCTTCGTGTGTGACTTCAAGAGTGTCCCACATCTCCTTTGCTGTAGTGCAATCAGATAACCTGTAAAACTCATCAACAGTTAAAGCAGATGATATCATATTGCATGCCCTTATATCACATTGATACTCGTTGTACTCATCCTTCGTCCAACTTGCTCTTACTTTGGGTACCTGCACTTCATTAACAATGGTCATAGGAAAATATATGGACCATTTACAACTGCATCCCAAACGTCTTGATCATTAGACCTAAGGAAAATCTCCATCCTCTTTTTCCAAAAAGGGTAATTTTCACCAGTAAAGAGTGGTGGTCTATGAATAGATGTACCTTCAGTAAAAGATTGATTTTTTCCTGCCATAAGGATCTTTGCTTTTGAGTAATTTTCAAAAACCAGCTCTGAGGCCAATTGTTAGAAATAACGACAGTGTAAAAATCAAGAGGAGGGGGTGAATTGGATTTTTAGAAAACTTTTTCCTTTTAAAATAATTTTCAGATTTTAAATAATTGTTTTAAAAACAAGATTCAGATTTTCCTTAACCTTTGATGAGCGCGGTTTGAATTGCAATTGTTAATATTATCCACAATAGAATAAAGAGATAGGGAAAGAGAGAAAGAACACATAGATTTATACTTGTTCGGATTTAGCCAATCCTACGTCCAGTTCCCAATCACCACAAACACGTGATGATCACCCCATTATCTTTAATTGAAATTACAAACACCAATTCAGTGAACACATGCAATAAGAAATAACAAATAAAGATAAACGGAAACACCTCCTTAGACACACTAAGGTTGAACACACCTTCTCAGACACACTGAGGATGATTCCCACCTCTCTTGACACACAAGAGATGAACACACCTCCCTTAGAACAGATCCAAGGGATGGATTTTACCAATCAGAAAAACAGTAAAGAAAACACCTGATAAGTTCTGGATTGAAAGCTTAAGCACAATGATCACCACTTCAAAGAACTTAGATCAACCTTGAGAGAGCAAGAAAGCGGTTTTGAAAATTTTAGCGCAAGAACACTTTGAATGTTGTGTTTGATCAGATGTATTGGACCTAAGACGTTGCCTTTCATTTTATAATTTGAAAATAGCTTAAAGTTTCCTTTCTTAGGTTGATTCAGCATTGAATTCGTAAAAACGTCGTATTTAATCGATTATCTAAAAGGTATAATCGATTATATCAGAGTATAAAACTGGAAAACACATTTTTCCTGATATAATCGATTAGATTAAGGCCATAATCGATTATATGAACCCAGAAGCAATATAATCGATTATCAAAAACACTTAATCAATTATTTTGTTCGTTAAACTCTTTTGATTCAAATTTTAAGTGAAATAATCGATTAGATGTCGTAACTTAATCGATTAAAAGCGTAGAAAAACGTTTTTGCGAGAAAACGACTTGCTCTCAAGTTTGAAATGGTCTTTAATGGGATTCATGACTTACTCTTTTTATCCATCACCCAAAACAGAAACTTCTAAACTTGAAACTCCAGCTCTTGAGAAAATCTTCATCAATCTTCTCTCTTGAAAGCATTTAATATCCTTTATGTCTTGCCTTTTTCATGAAGCAACCTTTCTTTGTGAGATAGAAACAAGTCTTTAATGTTTGTTTGAGAACTTTAAATCTTCATCATCAAAACTTTAATCTTCATGACTTATTAAGAGAACTTCATCAACACTTATACTTGAAATATGTCAACAATTAACCACTTCAAGAATTTGTTCAAATGTTCTAACATTTATACACAATATTTTGTTAGTTATACAAAAAGCTTAAAATATGCTTGTCAAAAGGAATTTAGGGTGCCTACTTGATTAATGGTTGAACTTCTTCACAATTAAGTAATACATGCAAATGTGCAGCTTCTAATTCTTCTTTATTTAAATACCGACTCGAAGAAGTTCCACTAAAGCAACCAGGATGATTAAAAATTGTTGATGGTTGATCCGTTTCTTCATTTTCACCTCCATCATCATTGTGATTGACTTTGTTTCTCATTGTTTGCACATAAGAATCAAAATAATATGAACAAAAATGAGAAGTCTCTAGCACTAGATATGCCTCACATATTGATCCTTCTACACGTGCCTTATTTTTAACCATTTGTTTTAACTTATTCAAGTACCTAATATAACATCATCATATGATTAATTACTATCTAAATGACAAGTATGTATTGCCTGAAATTAATAATTTAAATAGCTTACCTCTCAAATGGATACATCCACCGATATTGAATAGGACCTTCCATTCTTGCTTCATAAGGCATATGAATAGGCAAGTGTTCCATTGAATTGAAGAAGGCAGGTGGAAACAAGCGTTCCAATTTACATAATGTAATGGCAATGTTTTGTTCCATCACTAGCAACTCATCAACTTGCAAAATAGTTGAGCACAAATCTTTGAAGAATTTACTCAACTCAGCTATAGGTTTCCAAACCTGATTTGACAGTGCGCTAAAAGCAATAGGCATCAACTGTTCCATGAAGACATGACAATCATGACTTTTCATTCCAACCATCTTCCCTTGCTCTATGTTTACACATCTTTGTAAATTTGAGGCATAACCATCAGGCATTCTCAACTCAGTAATCCATTTATACACAACAACTTTTTCCTCCTTAGATAAAGTTATTTTCGCTTTAGGCTTTACAACTTTTCCATTAGGTAGTTCTTGCAATTCTAACTCCCTTCTCCGACAATACTTTTTCAAATCCTTTCTAGCCTTAATGTCATCTTTAGTCTTATCTTTTATATCCATGACTGTATTAAACACATTGTCAAACACATTTTTCTCAATATGCATCACGTCTAGATTATGTCGTAATAGGTTGGAATTCCAAATCGACAACTCCCAAAAAATGCTTTGTTTTATCCAATTATGAGATACACCGCAACCATGACAAGTAAAATGTACTTCCTCATTCACTTTGGGAAAATAAGCAACTTTTTCCCACACATCATCCCCAGAAAACATCAATGGAGGTGGAGAATCTTCAATTCGATTCTTTAAAAAAGCATTCTTATTTCTTCGATATGGATGATCCATAGGTAAAAATTGACGGTGACAATCAAACCAAGAAAACTTGCGACCATTGTCCAACCAAAAACTCTTTGAATTATTCATGCAATATGGACATGCTAA
This sequence comes from Lablab purpureus, assembly GCA_030347555.1. Taxonomy (NCBI): domain Eukaryota; kingdom Viridiplantae; phylum Streptophyta; class Magnoliopsida; order Fabales; family Fabaceae; genus Lablab; species Lablab purpureus. The sequence goes on along the minus strand of CM059255.1, from coordinate 20,650,847 downwards.
TCTTCCAGCTGTACTCCAACCAGACAACATACCATATGCAGGAAAATCATTTATAGTCCATATTAATGCAGCTTTCATAATAAAATTTTGTTTCTTGGATATGTCATATGTTAACACACCTTCATTTCACAATACTTTTAACTCGTCTATCAATGGTTGCAAATAGACATATATTTTTTCCTTTGGATTTTTTGGCCCAGGAATAATTAAAGTTAAAAACATGTAAGGAGTAGTCATGCACAATTCTGGAGGTAAATTGTAGGGAGTTATAATTACTGGCCAACAAGAATATGGCTTTCCTGATTGACCATATGGTGTGAAACCGTCAACACATAAGCCTAATCTTATATTTCTTAGTTCAAGTGCAAAATCAGGGAATGTCTCATCAAAATGTTTCCATACTTCTCCATCTGATGGATGACCCAAAAGTCCTTCATTTCTTCTATTTTCATAATGCCACCTCATATGTGGAGCATAACTTATTGAGGCATATAGTCTCTTAAGCCTAGGAATAAAGGGTAAATAATGCATTCTCTGCACCAGAACATCTTTACATTTAACCCTACCATCCCTTTTTGTCTTATAACGGGGCTTGTGACAAAACATACATTCTGTTAATTATTTATCTTCATTTTTGTAAAACAACATACACCCATCAACACAACAATCAATTTTTTCTGCAGATAAACCAAGTTTTGAGACCAATTTTAATGCTCTATAATAATCTTCAGGTATACAATTATCTAGAGGATGTGTCTCTTTCAAAAGAGACATTGTTTGATTGAAAGTCCGTTGAGAAACTTTTCCCTCTGATTTAATTGTCAATAATCTAACAGCAACAGACAATTCAATGTGATTAGTACATCCTGACCATAACGACTTTTGTGAGGCATGCAACAAATCATAAATTTTTTTTGCTTTGACATTTAGAAATTCATCATTTTGTTATCAGGATGACCCACAAAGTCTGTACCAACAACATCATGAATCATGTCATCAAAGTCTTGACTATGACTACCATGTGCAGTACTTGTAAAATTTGAACAAGTGTTATAATCATGTGACAAAATTGGATCAATTTCTCCATGACATGTCCAAATCCAATAATCATGAATTGGTGGTTGTAATTTCAATTAAAGATAGTGGGAAAATCATCACGGATTTGTGGTGGTTGGGAACTGGATGTAGGATTGGCTTAATCCGAACCAGTATAAATCTCTGTGTTCTTTCTCTTTCTCTTTATCTTTTAATTGTGGATCATTATTACAATTGCTAATCCCAACAGCGTTAATCAAAGGATTGGAAAAATTCACATCCAAGTTTTTGAAAGTTTTTCAAAACCTGAAAATTTATTTGAAAGAGAAAATTTCTTTAAAAGCCCAATTCACCCCCCCTCTTGGTTTTTACACTGCCGTCTTTATTTAACACATATTATAGTTACTATTTTGTGTCCCTTTCTTGCTTTTACCCTTTGTAGTTTTTAGTCTTTAAAATTCCTAAAGTTTTGTCTTGAAGTTGTCATAATTTTCTTGAAATTCTAAGTGCTTTGGCCAATCATTTCATCTTTCACTTGAATTGATAACTAAGTGGATTCTTTGAATTGAAGCACCATCTTGAGCATTCCAAGAGGTAATTGTTGCAAGTGAGAGAAGCACTTTAGAGAGTTGAGAGGAATTTTATGAAATTGAGAGCAAAATACACTTTAAAAAAAATTGAGAGCTCATATAATTGTTTTCTTTTACCTAACTCCTCTAACCAAATTATCTTTGTTAGTTTTTGTTTTGTTAATTTTCTTTTGTGTCCAGCCAAGAAAATTCTCCAAAAATGTTTTTAAGGTATACACAAATTTATGCAAAGCTAGAAGAACTTACAAGGCAAGTAGCCCAACTTACAAAGGTAGAAAAAATCAATGGGCAACCATATGAAAGAAGAAGAAGAACTCCTCAAGTTGAAAGTAATGGATCAAATGAATATCATTAACATACACATAGAGCAAGAAGAGGAGGAAGAGACATGTACCAAGAAAGGCTCAATAAAGCAATATGAAATTCCCTAAATTTCTTGGGGATAGTAATCCCCAATTTATATTTTGAATGGGAAACAAAAGTTGAGCAAATTTTGAGTGTGTATGCTTTTGAAGATTTAATTCAAGTACAACTTATTACTCTTGAATTTGAACAATATGCTTTAGTGTGGTGGAACCAAATAAAAAAAGAAGTCCTTAGTGGTAGGAGGTTAGCCATTACTTCATGGCATGATCTTCAAATGTGTACGAGAGATAGGTTTGTTCCTTCTTATAGGAAAATGTACTCAATAAATTCTTCCTACATTGCAAAAGATTGTGAAAAATATGAAGATAAGGAGCACAAATATAAAGAGAAAGCAAGCTCCAAGATTAAAACTAGTTCTATTATATGCTCCACATGTGAAGGATATGGACATACTTATCATCAATGTCCTAATGGGAAACCAATAAGTGAGCATGATTTGGAGGATTATTACAAAGAACTGAGAAAGAGAGAAAAGAAAGAATTGAGAGAAAAGGAAAGAAAAGACAAAGAGGAGAAAAAAAGAAAAGAAAAAGAGGAGAAAGAAAGAGAAGAAAAAGAAGAAAAGGAAAGGCTAGAAAAATTAGAGAAGAGGAAGAGTCTCTTATAACACCCCTTCGGACATGATTGAGAATGAATCCTTAAAGGGGATTGCACAACTTTGAACTCTTTTTCTCCTTCAGTTCTTGATTCTAATTCTTCTTTAAAAAGTTTACTAACTTCTCTCCTTTTGTTTTATTGCCTAGGGAAGACTTGCATATTAAAGAACAATGGCAAAAACAATGGGGAGAGGAAGAGGAGATCGTAGAAGATAAAAGCATAAACATGGAAGAAAATGATTATAGAAATGTTTCTAATACTTTTGTATATGACTATAAGGACTTGAATGGACATTCTACCATGTGTGCTAATCTTTATGGACAAATTACATGATTTTATTGTTGTAAAAATGGTTTGCATAGAAACTTTGTCCTTTATAATTCAAATGAAAAATTTCTAAGTGAAAATAATAAAAGTTTAGGAAAATCAAAAGATTTTGAAAAATATTTCATAACATTAAGAATGCATTGGTTTGTATTTGATCTAGGAATAATAAAAGGTAAACAAGTATGTAAATACTATTAGTATTTTTTATTCTTGCAAAATAATACTTGTAATCTTTTCTTTGGTAGGTATAGTAAGTAATAGCAATAGTTTAAATGTGAGTGACTTATCTTAGTATGATGTAGGTACCCCAAAATTTGAGGACGAATTCTTTTCAAGAGGGGGAAAATGATGTGATCTCAATTCATGAAAAACCTCAACCCATACAAGGAGGAGTCACCACAAGAAAATAAGAAAAGGAAAATATGAAAGAAAAGTTTACAAAGAATTTTGAAGAAAAGGAAGGAAGAAAAACAAGGAGAATGTACAAGAAGCTTGAAGAAGAGAATAAAAATATTAATAGCTCTTTTAATTTCCTTGTAAATAAAAATAGAGTTAGTTTAGTGTCTTTCTTTGAAATAGAAATAAGAGGCTACTTGTTTGGACACATGGATAGTATAAAAAAAGGGCCTTGTTTGGGAAGCTTTGGAGCATCTTCCAAACATGGCCTAACCTTTTAGAATTCCACCCATGTGCATGTAATTTTGTGCTCCCCTTTCTATATAAGGGTGTGAGTCTCATTTGTAACATAACTTTGAAGATTAATTGAGAGCAAGAGCTAATTCTCTTTGAAGTTCAAGAGCTAAGCCTCATTTCTAGAATCTTATCTTGAGTTTTCCATAATTCAAGTGGTGATTGTCCTTTACACTTATCTTTCTTCATGAAAGTGGCGTGTTCTTCATTCTCTTATCTTCTCCATGTTTTCTCTTTTATTGTTCTTACTTGTTCTTCATAGCTGCACCATATATGTTCATTTTAATCCATTTTCCACTGATTAAAATGCTTGTTTTCACTTCCTATGGCTTCCTATGACATGTATCTTGATTTTAATCGGTTGAAACATCATAAAACTTGTTATAATTGATTCTCACCGATTGAAACCCTTGCATTTGGGGCTGCATTCGGTTTTTGCCATTTCCATCCATTTGCACCGATTAAAATCATTGAAAACAACTTCTAATGCTTCTTATGTCTTATATCTTGAATTTAATCGGTTGAATTGAATTGTTTTTCAATTTCTAAGTGTGGGCCGAATTTGAACCATAACATTTGGGGAAAAATCTGATTTCATGTTTTTCCTTGCAATTATACATGTTATTTTGATTCCATATGCTTTTACATATGTTTGATAGATCCTACAACACAGGTGATGCCTCCTAGGCATCCATCAGGAACCCAATTCTTAACAATCGAAACACAACTTTAATATTTATATATCTTACATTTTAGATTAGAGATAAAAAAGTTTGACTGCATAGTGTTGTGTTTTGTGGGTGCAAAAGCCAAGTCCCACACTGGCTAGTTCACACCCTTTCAAAGGGTTCCATTCACTATAAATAGACTCTTCTTCTCCTCTCCGAAGCACACCACAACCAGGGACAATACTTCTTACAGTGCCAGTGGTCTCAACACAACATCAGGTTCCGCAAGTAACTACTACTAATCTTATTCCTTCTAGGACTCCAACTAATATTATCCCTTGTCCAAGTACGCATCTTCAGGATTCAAATTCTGCATTAACATCTGTATCTATTTTTGCCCAAATCATCCCTAAAGCAACTTCATCTACTTTACAACAAACTAATTATGTTGTACCTTCTCTTAACATACCTCAAAGTATTTACAACACTCATTCTATGACTACTTAGGTAAAGCTAAAAGTTTTAAATCCAAAATTCATCTTGCTACTAATGAACCATCAAATCATTGACAAACAGATTTTTGGTCGCACAAAATTCTGATTAAAGAAAAAAATTTAACTAATGTAATATAGCTAACCCGTGTCCAATCTCACAAGGACACAATTGTAGAAGTGTAACCATTATTAAACATTGTTCTCCAAAGAAAAGTTAAAATAAACAATAATAATAATAATAAAAGGGGTTTTGTCGAATTGATAAAATTAACAATGCAGAGTAATAATTGTAAATAAATAATTAATGAAAACTAAAATTAAAAACACATAGTAAAGAAAATTATAAATAAAATAATTAAGGGAAACTAAAATTAAAAACAAAGATGAAAATTAAATTATTTAAATATGAGAAACTAATGCATGTAGAATTAAATTACGATGCTAAGAATTTAATAATGAGAACGTTTACAAATGCTTATATGATTAAAATAAATAAATTGAAAGACAAATTTAAAGGCAAAGCAATAATTGGAATGAAATTATTATGCTAATAAAAATAAATAAACAATTAACAGTTAAATCATAGATTTTAAGACAGAGCAATAATTAGAATGATATATTGATGTTAATTCAAATTATAATAAAAATAAATAAATAATTAACAGTTAAATGAAAAAAATATATTCAATTAACTATTAAAATTTAAAATGAATAAGTAAAATACTGAATTTAAAATGTAGGCTGGAATTATAAAATACTGAACTTAAATTAAAAGTAAAATACTAATAAAATGACTGGAGTCTGAAGAATAAATAGATATGTGTGAGGGTGTGAATGTGAATGTGAGAAAGTAGAACGTACAAAATTTAAATTTATTGACCAGAATTAAATAAAATGAAGACTAAAATACGAAATAATGAAATCAAATAAATTAACATGAAAGAAAACAAAACCAGAAAATTGTAGAAGAGCTCCTAAAACTTTCTACAGCTTCACCCCCAAACTAACAACAAAACTATAATGAGAAAAAGAGAGAGAGGAAAAAGAGAGACTATTGCTCTGGTGAAGTGTCTTGCCTTGCATCTAAATCTCCTATTTATAGGAGATTAGCCAAGGTCTTATTACAAATAAAAATCTGAAAATTAATTACAATTCAAGTCAAATATTTTTTTCCCCGGATTTGATTTTGCTGATTAGGAGATCCTCTGCAAGAATAGAAATAATTGCCCCTTCAGAATAAATATTTTTCTTCCTAGGATTTGGTTTTGCTGATTAGGAGATCCTTTGCCTAGAATAGAAATAATTGCTCCTTCAGAATAAATTTAATGCTTCGATTTGATTATAGATTTGAATTTTCGGGAAGGGAATTCTCCTGTTGGTTTCATGATAAATGGGCTGCGAGGAATTTAATTTGGAAGATTGAAAAAGTTTTCCCCACCAAAGCACCTTGGGCTTATCTCAAAATAACTTGAAGTTATTTTTCTCTTATAAGAAAAGTCTCAACCAAAATATATATATATATATATATGCAATATGAATGTATGAATGTATGTTTTTTATGTTAAAAATATGTAAAATGCAATAAATTTACTAAACTTAAATTATGTCATTGTTTTTATAAAAACGTGCAAAATGCATGGTTTAATAGTAGAACAAATGGCTTAGAAAGTGTTCTTAGATAAAAAAAAATAAAGAGTAAAATGACATACATCAAATACTCCCCACTTTTGCTCTTTTGCACTTCCAAGCAAAAGATAAAAGAAAATAAAATAAAAGTGTGCATGCATGAAAAATATATAATGCCAAGATGAATACTGCTGCAAATGTTAGTAAGATCCTAAAAATTGTAATGTTCAAGAAAAACTTCATTAATGAGAAGTAAAAGAATAAAAAATGATCAAGATCATAACTCACAAATTATTTCCATGGCCAAGTACTCTTTAATGGTTCAATGAATCAACTCAAGAGGACATCCTCACATGGTCAAGTGTTTACTCTAATCTCTCAAGTGTTTAGGCTGAAAATTCCACTCATAATCACATCATGACATTATCCTTTACCACAACTTGAAAGAACTTCTAATTTCCCACCATTAGAACACATACCCCAACAGATGGATAGGACTTTTATTCGGCTTGTAATGGGGCTTAGGGTTATGGGTAAGTTAGGAAAATAGGTTAAGACCTTAGGTAGAATAAAGAACGTGGATCAATGTACAATTGTATCTTGAAACTCTGTCCCAGTTCCATGTTTTGCTACTACTTCTCTTATTTTTGAATTGGAGTGCCTTCCGAGCTTATTTATTTATTGCTTTGTAATGCTCGACTTCTTTTTTTCATTTTTTTTTGCACTTCATTTTTCTAACATTCTTGATTTCTTGTAGAACTGGATTTTTAATGATTTTCTTCAATGATTCCAAGGTCCATACTTCCCTTTAGGTCTGGGTGTGGATGGTGTCTAAGTTAGGAGGCTATAATTCTCGGGTATAAATCCAAGAAAAGGCTAAGGCTCAAAGGTGGGCTCAAAGGATATATTAAGTTAAGGGTAAGCTATTTGGCTAAGTGGCTAAGAACAAGAAGGCCTAAATCATTTCTATTGTCGTATGTGCTCCATTAGTGTCAAAGAGAAATCAATCAAGTTCTGGAAAGTTCCAATGTCATGAGTGCTTCACACAAGAATAAATAAGGCTCAAAACTCACTTGGGGTGCTTTGTTCCACCTGAAATTGACCACAAACCAATGTTACTGTAACTCGACCATGACTTCCTAAGTGAGATAAACCTTTCAAACTTGGAATTCTTCCTCCTGATCAAGTTGGTTTTCCTTTTTCCAGAACATATTTCAGTCAATTTAAAACATCAAGCAGCAGTTAAAACAAAATATGAAATAAAACATTATGCATGAAATGTAAATACTCCCCACTTTGAAGTCAACATTGTCCTTAATGTGGAAAATTTATGTTATGCAAATGCAAATGCAAATCTTCGACAAGCTAAAGCAGCTCGGATCCCGGGTCTATCTCCTCAAATGATATAGGTGTCGAGGTCGTCAAATAGCAACTCGGCTCAAATGGTGGGAGGATTTGATTCTCATGGAAAATCTTCAATTGATGGTTGTTCACCTTGAATGTCCTACCATCCTTCATGTCTTGAACTTTTATAGCTCCATGAGGGAAGACATTAGTGACAATGAACGGTCCATCCCACTTAAACTTCAGCTTTCCCAATATCAGCTTCAATCGAGAGTTAAACAACAACACCTTCTGGCCAATCTTGAACTCCTTCTTCAAAATCTTGCTATCATGAAATTTCTTGACCTTCTCTTTGTAGATCTTGGAGTTCTCATATGCTTGGTCACAATCGTGCATCTCTATTGAGAATATTTCTTCATCACCGAGTAGTGAGTGAGTCTCGGTAGGATACTTCATGGCCTTAAAGATATTAAACATCACAGTCTCCTCCCCAAATTCCATGGTCAAAGTGCCTGTGTGCACATAAATTTTGGTTTTTGCTGTCATTAAGAACGGTCTTCCAAGTATCAATGTTGACTTGTGCGAGGATCCTTCATCCTACATGTCCATAATGTAGAAGTCAGCTGGAAAAATCAGTTGGTTCACCTTAACAAGTACATCCTCCAATATTCCCAATGGTCGAACTGTATTCCTATTTGCCAATTGGATGATCACATTAGTTGGCTTCAACTCCCCTAAGGGCAAGGTCTTGTAGAGGGCCGATGGCATAACATTGATGGATGCTCCTAAGTCCAGCAGGGCATTTGCAATTGTGAGTTTACCAATAGTGCATGGGATAGTGAAAGTGCTTGGATCATCACACTTCTGGGGAAGGCTTCCTTGAGAAAGAGAAGATACGACCTGTGTTTGCTTCTTCCTCAGACCTCTCTTGTAAGTGCACAACTCCTTCAAAAACTTGGCATACCTGGGTATTTGTTTGATGGCGTCCAATAATGGCATATTGATTTCCACCTTCTTGAATGTGTTGAGCAACTCCTGATCTACTTCTTGTTTCTTTGAAGATGAAGAAGCTTTAGAAGGAAATGGAGGTGGAGTTTGTCGTGTTGTTGGTGGATCATCCTCCAACTGTTGTGAAGTCGGTGAGCTTGGTTGATCTACTAGTGAAGGAGTATTAGTGGCTTCTGGGGTCTTTTGTTCGGCCTGTACTTCTTTGCCACTTCTTAAAGTAATGACACTCACATTCCCTTTTGGATTGATCACGGGTTGTGAAGGAAGTGTGTTGGACCCTTGTTGTCATATGGTATTCATCTCGGTAGACAATTGTCCAATCTGGGTTTGCAAGTTATTGATAGTGGCATTTTGTGCTTGCCATTTGTTGCGTTAATTGCTTCATCAAATCCGCCAAGGTCGTTTCATTATTTCCATGATTATGACTTGCTCGTTGTCTCATTGGAGGGGCGATATTTTTGTGGTGGCTGCTGGTACTCGTTGTTGAAAGGCCTGGTTATTACGTTGATATGAAGGTCTTTGTGGTAGATTCGTGATGGACCATATCTCGGATTTGGATGTTCTTGCCAACCAGGGTTATATGTAGCCGAGTATGGATCATACTGGCTGATGTGGCTTGAATGAATTTGATGACCGAACTCGCTGTTGTCCGAGGATACATGCTAGCCACTGTCTTTATTGGAGAGTTTGGCGTCTCTTGAAGTTGAGGACAAGCATCGGTGGGATGATCTACGAAGTGCATATCCCGCATAAATGATGTTGCGGTTGAGATGTGTGCTTGGTTCATAGCCAATTATCGTACCAAAGATGTTAGCTCAGACAATTTATTCTCTAGTCTCTGATTGTCGACCTCTATTGTCGCGCTTGGTTTTATTGCATAGACTTGTCTGACAGACATTCGAGCACTGTTGAACTGTTGAGAATTCTCTGCCATATTTGAAATTAGTACTCGAGCAGCTGCAGGTGTTTTATCCATTAACGCACCTCCACTTGCTGCATCAATCATATTTCTTTCCATAGGCATCAATCCTTCACAAAAGTATTGTATCAATAATTGTTCATTGATCTGATGATTTGGGCAACTGGCACATAATCTGGTAAACCTCTCCCAGTATTCATACAAAGACTCATCTTGCAGTTGTCGAATCCCACTAATCTCCTTCCTGATTGCAGCTACACTTGAGGCTGGAAAGAATTTCTCCAAGAATCTTCTCTTTAAGTCGACCCAAGTAGTGATTGGTGTTAGATGAAGGTATAACCAATCCTTTGTCGTGTCACATAATGAGAATGGGAAGGCCTTCAGTTTGGCATAGCCTTCTGCAACACCGATTGGCTTCATCGTGGAGCATACTACATGGAACTCCCTCAAATGTTTGTTGGGATCTTCACCTGACAATCCATGAAATTTGGGTAGGAGGTGAATTAATCCTGACTACAGTTCTAATCTAGTAGCTCCTTCCTCCAGTTGAGGAAGCTGGATACAAATTGGTTGTTGAGTTATCTCTTGTGCGGCAAGCTCCTTCAATGTTCTTTTTCGATAGGCAGCCATCTGAGATACTTGTGTAGAAGAAAAGGGACTTGGTATAGAACCCGAGATTAAGTTGGGTTCTTTAGTTGTTGGTCTCCCTCTTTCTCGCAATCTCCTTAGTCTCTTGAAGGTGTTCTCGATTTCAGGATCATACAGCTGTAGTTCACCCCTCTGAGATCTGGTCATGCACCATCCAATAATGGTAGACTGTGAACAAGTGCACCAGGCGGGTTCCCAGGAAAGAGAGGTGGGTCACAAATGGAACCGCTTAAGTACCAAGTCTTTCTCTAGCCATAACCTTTCTAGACATGCACTGTCACACTACCAACTCCCTCAAGAAGTTTCTGCAAAAATGGTTAGAGACAAAACCTAAACAGAATGATAATAAATGTTTTTTTTTCTTTTAATTTTTAATTTTTTTTTAAATTTTTTTATAAATATTTTTGTTTTTTTATTTTTTTTTTTTAGATTTTTCTTTCAATGAAGAATAATATCTAGCAAAGGAACACAACACAATGTGTCCCCGGCAACGGCGCCATTTGACAAACAGATTTTTGGTCGCACAAAATTCTGATAAAAGAAAACAAGTTAACTAATGTAATATAGTTAACCCGTGTCGAATCTCACAAGGACACAATTGTAGGAGTATAACCATTGTTAAACATTGTTCTCCAAAGAAAAGTTAAATTAAACAATAATAATAATAATAAAAGAGGGTTTTGTCGAATTGATAAAATTAACAATGTAGAGTAATAATTGTAAATAAATAATTAATGAAAACTAAAATTAAAAACACATAGTAAAGAAAATTATAAATAAAATAATTAAGGAAAACTAAAATTAAAAACAAAGATGGAAATTAAATTATTTAAATACGAGAAACTAATGCATGCATAATTAAATTACGATGCTAAGAATTTAATAATGAGAACGTTTATAAATGCTTATATGATTAAAATAAATAAATTAAAAGACAAATTTAAAGGCAAAGCAATAATTGGAATGAAATTATTATGCTAATAAAAATAAATAAACAATTAACAGTTAAATCATAGATTTTAAGACAGAGCAATAATTAGAATGATATATTAATGTTAATTCAAATTATAATAAAAATAAATAAATAATTAACAATTAAATGAAAAAAATATATTCAATTAACTATTAAAATTTAAAATGAATAAGTAAAATACTGAACTTAAATTAAAAGTAAAATACTAATAAAATTACTGGAGTCTGAAGAACAAATAGATATATGTGTGAGGGTGTGAATGTGAATGTCAGAAAGTAGAACGTACAAAATTTAAATTATTGACCAGAATTAAATAAAATGAAGACTAAAATACGAAATAATGAAATTAAATAAATTAACATGAAAGAAAACAAAACCAGAAAATTGTAGAAGAGCTCCTAAAATTTTCTACAGCTTCACCCCCAAATTAACAACAAAACTGTAATGAGAAAGAGAGAGAGAGGAAGAAGAGAGACTATTGCTCTGGTGAAGTGTTTTGCCTTGCATCTAAATCTCCTATTTATAGGAGATTAGCCAAGGTCTTATTACAAATAAAAATCTGAAAATTAATTACAATTTAAGTCAAATATTTTTTTTCCCGGATTTGATTTTGCTGATTAGGAGATCCTTTGCCAAGAATAGAAATAATTGCTCCTTCAGAATAAATATTTCTTCCTAGGATTTGATTTTGCTGATTAGGAGATCCTTTGCCAAGAATAGAAATAATTGCTCCTTCAGAATAGATTTAATGCTCCGATTTGATTGCAGAATTGAATTTACGGGAAGGGAATTCTCCTGTTGGTTTCGTGATAAATGGGCTGCGATGAATTTAATTTGGAAGATTGAAAAAGTTTTCCCCACCAAAGCACCTTGGGCTTATCTCAAAATAACTTGAAGTTCTTTTTCTCCTACAAGAAAAGTCTCAACCAAAATATATATATATATGCAATATGAATGTATGAATGTATGTTTTTTATGTTAAAAATATATAAAATGCAATAAATTTACTAAACTTAAAGTATGTCATTATTTTTATAAAAACGTGCAAAATGCATGGTTTAAGAATAGAACAAATGGCTTAGAAAGTGTTCTTAGATCAAAAAAATAAAGAGTAAAATGACATACATCAAGCATCATACTCAAGCTATCACCATTCCAGAATGGAAATAAGTCATTCAAGCGGAGTATAATGTCCTTTTACACAATAAAACTTGGAGTCTTGTGAGTCTTCCAATCGGTAGGAAAGTTTTTACCTACAAATGGTTATTTAAAATAAGTATGATACTAAAGGTAAAATTAGTAGACATAAAGCCAAATTGGTTGTCCCTGTTTACATAACATGAAGGTTTTGATTACACAAAAGCTTTTACCCTTGTAGTTAAGCCAATCACCATCAGAGTTGTTCTCTCCATTGATCTATCAAGAGGTTGGCCAATCCATCAAATTGACATTGATAATGTCGATCTATATGAAAAAACCACCAAGATTCAAAAATGGTAATGAAAACACTATATGCAGACTTCACAAAGCTCTTTATGGTCTAAAAAAGCACCATGTGCTTGGGTTCAAAGGCTTGCCTCAACCCTTTGTAAACTTGACTTCAAGGAAACCAAAAGTGACAATTCTCTTTTCACTCCTCATACACCACACTTTACAATATCCATATTAGTGTATGTAAATGATATTATCAAATCACCAACAACTCCAGTCAGGCTATTTCCAACTTAATAGTTAAGCTCAAAGCCGAATTTCCTTGGTCTAAAGGTTCAACCAACTTCTAATGGCGGCCTTCAGCTCTCTTAAATAAAGTACATTTTAGACTTGTTATCAATAATTACTATGTCAAATGAAAGGTCAATCAAAACTCATTTTGCTCCTTCAACCAAACTTCTTGCTGATGACACTGATTTGGCTCAAAACCCTCAATCATATAGATTTGTAATAGAAACATTGCAGTACACTATAATCATCCGATCAAATATTGCTTATGCTATCTACAAATTGTGTCAATTCATCCACAATCATCTTGAAGCTCATTGGACTATTGCAGAAAAGGGTACTTAGATAC